>JARKHS020004073.1:0-31763 GCA_030143305.2 Amblyomma americanum
TGTGCAGCCAGAACGAACAGCCCAGTCAGTCATGTGAACAGGTGCTGCCATCTTCTAAAAAAGAAAAAACAACCTGCACATATCAGTTGCAGAGCTGCTCATTCTGTTTTCTCAGAAGACTGTGGCCCTTGCAGAGCTGGCCCAGCTTAGCCTTTTGAGGAAATGTGCTGAGGTGAAAACTGGACTTATATGCGCAACCAATTCAATACAGCATAGAAACTGATGTCTCGCAAATCCCCCATCCCATACATTTTTGCAGACCATGGTTAAGACCCCTAGTTTCCAACGATTGTGCGAAAAATCGGATTTAAGCATTTTTCGCAGAATTTTTTGATAGCATCCAAATTCTTATTTTAATGAGATAGCATTTCAGCTGTCATCATGCAGTTTCCAGTTTGTCCGCAACAAAATTCCTTGATTGGTCAACTTTGGTCACGTGACCGCCATCAGGGTCATTCATGTGACCCCAACTGACCTATCAGAGCACAGCCAAATTTGAAATTCCCTGATTGGTCTATTAGATGACATGATCAGGGCCACGTGACTCCAAAGGAACCAATCAGAGAGCACTACCAAATTTGCAATTCCAAAGGACCCCCACATGTTAACGCGATAGCATTTAGGTTGTCGTCTCAGTAAAAATTCCCTGATTGGTCGACCTTGTAACGTCATCACAACCTTCCCAATGGACTGTGAGAAAACTTCCCACTGTTGCCAAATTCAATGCTAATGACATCTGCTTACTGCGGCGCTCACGTGATCCTTACGGGATCTCATCACCACCATCAACACCACATGACTACCAGTGGGCCAATCATAGGGCACTGCCAAATTTGAAAATGTAAAGACCCCCCCCATAAAAAGATTTGAAGTTGGCCTACCTGCAAAAATTCCTCAGGACCCCAAACATTTGGAAGTAGGCCCACCCCAGAAAATAGATTAAGGTGCATTAGGGGGTTGGATTAGTATAATCCCAAATGACAATCCAATGAAAGGTACCGAACACTCTTGAAGGTGATGACTGATGCATATACCGTATTTACTCGCGTAATCCTCGTACTTTTTTTCCCTGAAAATCAAAGCGAAGTTAGGGGGTGCGATAATTATGCGGGGAAAATTTTCAAGCAAATGTTTCGGAGTGTTAAATACAAAGATGAATGCGTGCAAAATCAGAATTGTCAGGTCCGCAACTGTAAATATAACGAAAACATTACTTTCAAGCGTAACTTACCTTCGTTATGAACGTACAGGGTGAACGTAAGCTCAAGCTGCTAAAGCACTTTATTTGCCGCGCGCAACCTCCCCGTCACTACTCGCATTGCGTACGTCCTGCAGGCAATTCTACTCTTCATCAGAGTCCATGTCGACACTGGAATCGATGGTTTCTTCATCTTCCGATACTTCTTCGTCGTCCCACACCAGGTGGTCCTCGGTCGCATCCAGGGCGTTCGAAATTTCTGTTTTCTTGAAGCTTGTGGCCACCATGTTTACATCAATCATCCCCCATGCCTCTGATACCTAGCTGCACAGCAGCTCCACGGACAGTCTTTTGATCTTGCCGCCTGGCGTCAGAGCATGTTCACCTTCGGCCATCCATTCTGCGTACAGCCTCCGGATGTTATCTTTAAATGGCTTGTTCAAAGATACGCCAAGAGGCTGTAGCATTGATGTGAGGCCGCCGGGTATAACAGCCAGGTCCGTGCGCAGTTCCTTGAACTTCGCCCGAACCGACTCTTGAAGATGGCCCCGAAAGCTATCAAGCACGAGGAGCGACGGAAAAAGAAGCGCTCCCGGTCGCCGCCCCCACACAGTCTTCACCCAGTCCACCATAAGGTCCGCGATCATCCACCCCTTTTCTTGGACGCGCACATGTATACCAGGGGGGAGCTTTCCTTTCGGGAGGGTCTTCCGCTTGAAAATGACGTACGGTGGGAGCTTCCGCCCGTCCGCCGTCACGCCTAGCATGACCGTGCACCTCTGTTTTTCGGCACCTGTAGTCCTGACGTGCACAGTCCGAGCGCCTGTCTGTTCGACTGTCCTGCTGCTGGGCATATCGAAATTCAGCGGAGTTTGGTCCGTGTTCCCTATCTGGGCGAGCAAGAAGTTTTTCTCCTGCCGGATCCTGATAACGAATCGATGGAAGTCCACTATTTTCTCTTCATAGGCTGCGGGCAGGCGCTGGCAAAGCGTCGTTCGCCTCCTGAGCGAGAGTCCATTGCGCCGCATAAATCGTGTGGCCTACCCGTTACTAGCGGAGAAGTCTTGCACCGGGATGCCCTCCTTTCTTGCGATTACGAGCGCCTGGTTCCGTATCAAATCAATCGACACAGCACACCCATCCGCTCGTTGAGCCTTGATATATTCCAGTAAAGAGGATTCGACAACAGGAAATTTCCCAGTCTTCGGTCCACGGAAGGCCCGGCGCGTCTTACCAGTCGTCTTGAGTTCATCGTGCTGCCGTCTCCAATACCGGACGCAAAACTCGTTGACGCCAAAGTGTCTGCTGGCGGCGCGGTTGCCATGTTACAACGCATACTCAATAGCTTTTAGCTTAAAAGCAGCTGTGTAGCTTGCGTAGCGTCCCATGGCGAAGCAGCACAAAGAGCACGGTGCAACACGCAAACAAGGCAAACGAGGCCTACGAGACACCAAAGAGCTGGAGACACCTTCGCAAAATGGCGTAGTGGTGGTGAGTGGATGAGTGGTAGCGGCGGTGGCAGCGGATGATAGCACAGTACCGCCGCCTAGTAGCACGCGCGCCCAACCATGGCAGTTAGTTGTGGCCGCAGTCAATGGATGGTGATCGCTACGACAAGCAGACGGCTCGCGGCAGTAATTTTGGGGGTGCGATGATTATGCGGGGAAAAAAAAATTTTCCAATTTTTGATAGCCAATGTGGGGGGTGCGAGCATTATGCGAGTAAATACGGTAGTATATAAGGGCAATGGAATCGCTTCTAACAGAAGTTGTGGCAGGAAAATCAAAACAACATTAGACACTCATTGTAGCCACCACAGCAGGCAACCTGAATGCTATTGCATTTTCTTCCTTAAAAGAATGTGCTTAGGAAGACCCCAAGTGTTTTTTATTTTAGTACAGCTGTTACAGACATCATCAGGAACAATAGATTGGAAAAATGATATTACCTTATTTGCACGAATATAACACTAGGGTGAGTTTGAGGCCTCAGGCAAATTTTAAAATAAATATTATTACAATTATAACCAAATCCCAAACCATTCAGACCAACCATAATCGAAGGAGGATCCGCTGCTGGTTAGGCTTCTACCAGAAAAAAGGTTAGGGCTTGCAAGCATGCCTGGACTTATTTAAGAATCACCAGGCCTAGTTGCTGAGTGGCAAGTGCACCCAATAACTGCTAGAGAACTGAAACCCAGTGACAGAGACCTCGCATAGTTTCTAAGCAAGATGAACACAGTGAATATTTCGATGTCCTGTCTTTCTTGGCTGGAATGAAAGAAGTGGTCCCAACACTCTTCCACTGCATTCAAACATTTGCCCATCAGAAACAACTCTGTTGGTGCAGAGGCATCATTCAGTTGTTATGGAGATCTAGTATCAAACAAGCACCGTTCTTTCACTGAAGATAACAGGCAAACATTACCTGATGCTGAGTTACAACAGCCATCTTCAATTTTAGAAGAGGGACCTCTGTGCTCAAAAAATAAACTTGCATGTTTTTATCACGCGTCTTAAACTTCCCACGGAATCTTTATTCTGTATCCAAGAAATTTAGAATTCTTCTCTGCAGAAAGCTAGGGGCCTTACCCATAGTATGTGTAGCATTCATGTAAAACGTGCACAAAGAGGATCCATGTACCGCATTTACTGACGTAATTTGCACATTTTTTGCTTTTAAATTAAAGCTTCAGAAAGGGGGTATGCATAAATTACACAAAAATTTTCTGAACAAGTATTAAAAAAATGCTACAAAGGTCAAAACGCGCAATATAGACCGGGCCCCCTCTCGTAACCCTTGCTGGCAAAAAAAAAAAAAAAGCTGACTCCCAATACTATAACACACATGCCCCCTCGCGCCCCGCCACACGTTAGATAGTTCCCCACGGGATGGCATGACGGCATGTGCGCAGCTCAAAGTAATAAACACGCCGATACAATCGCGAAACCAGCAGTGGGAGGCAAAGGAGATAATGTGCGTGATAAAGCGGTGTCATCGCGTGCGGCCCAACTGACTAGCGGTAAACTGAATCGGTAGTTTCTGATCCGGACATGCACGCAACTAATCGGCCGGGAAAGTGACCACCAGTGCGAGTGAGTCAGGTAAACAGCGCATAATTCGTGCCTTCACCACTCGCACCTTCCACAAACGTACACGGTGACACGGCTGCGCCGATATTTCCGAAGCCTGCCTTGCACGCTCCCGCGTATATGCCAGTGGTCTGGCACAGCAGAGGGCGCAAAATATGCACGTAAAAGTGTTTTTTTTTCTTTCAAAAATCCAGATAAAAAGTTGGGGGTGTGCAAATTATGCGAGTAAATAAGGCATCACCCAGGGGGAGAGAGGACCTTTCCCAGCCAAAGTGTTTTGCATGTACCTGGCCACCATGGAGAGCAGCTGGGCTGCTGCGAGACGATGTGCCCTGCTGGTCTCTGGCTGGTCAGCACTGCTGTACCTCTCCCACAGCAGTCGCAAGACTGTGGGAGAGATGTCGCCTGTCTTCACCAACTCTGTCACCTGAACAAGAAGGACGGCAATTTCGAGACAAGAACGCTCTCCCAGGTACATCAGATGAGAAAAAAAAAAAGAGGAGAGTCTGAAGAACTGTTAGGAAATGTCACACCTTCCAAGCAACAGTTGTCGAAGCTAACAGGTTTGCATAATGAAATATCTCTTGCTGGTACTACTGCTCTCTGCAGTGAACAGTTATAAAATGCTGTCTGGAATGGCCCCTGAGGATGATGGAGACTTTCAAGAAAGCCAAGTGAGCCATGAAAAGTGATGCTAGTCAAGCAGTGGTATTGAGTTCTAATAAACCATGTGTTCCTGCTCCACAGCCCACCAGCTGCATGCAGTGAAATGTATAAGTGAAACCCCGTAAACACAAGTTTCCAAAATTCCCTCAAACAAATTCCCTCCTAAATAACCACCTACACAAAACTCTTTCAGAGTGCTACAAAATTGATGGTTAAAAAAGAAGCAGTCTTTTTCCTTCAGCTTTGCTGAACCACATTTAAACTGCATATGCTGTACAAGAACCCAAAAATACAAATGCGGTGCCAAGCAAGGCTTCGTTTTTTTCAAAGACATGGCACATACAAAATAACAGGAGGCCGAGAACTGACAGAACATTAGGTGCTTCAGAGTTGAGCACTTGCCTGTTTGACATGCCCCATTCTTTGGTACCGAAAAAAAAGAAACCATGCCCCCCCCCTTAAAGGAAAATGCTGTTCTCTTCATGAGAATGCAGGTGACTTAATAATATTATGCCGCGACAGCTTTTTTACACTAAAGTGAAACACTTTCCCAGCTAACACAACAGCATATTCTGGATACAATGTGCAAGTCCAGTCACCACACTTACAAGTGGTCAACATTTGTGACCAAATTTAATCCCGACAAGTGACATCTCAGAGCAAACCAGCCAGTTATCTAACCACAGACAGTCTTTATGCCTGTCAATGGTGCCAGCAGAAATTACATTACAGCTGTCGGCTTAATGCTTTACGCAATCCGTCAAAGCACTGACAGCTTACCAGTTGTTCAAGGCATATCAGCTCACTTGAAGATGCGGAGTAAACAAGATCTGACAGTCCATCAGCAATGTTGCGCGCTTTTGTTCTGGAAAAGGGGAGAGGAAATATCGCAATGAAAACAATAATATGCAGGCAGCGCTTTGTCCCAGTTCGCTGCACACTTAGGAGTGCCTGCATTCACTTCACAAGCACCCTAAAGCAGCAAATGGTTGTAATGTCCATGCTCAAACATGGAAAATATATGTATGGTATAATCTTGTGCAAAGGCTGCACCCATATATGACCCGCATTTCGTTTTGGACTAGATAATAGAGAGAAAAATATGGTTTGGTGTTTTTTTTAGAATTCATTTATGGGATGCACATTAAAAATTCAGAGCCAAATTAAAAATTTTAAAAAAAGTGCGGCCCTTACTTGAGTTTATAATCTGAATAGTATGTGAATACAAATTCAGAATTCATATTCTTCACTATCAAAAGGACAGAAAGAACAAGAAAGCCAGTTAAAATTATCACAACTTACATTGAGACAGGTGCAAAGCCAAGTTTAGAACATAAATATTTCAATTAACAAGGTTTACAATTCAACATACAGTCAAAGCTTCACATACAGGCTCACCAGGGGAAAAAATCCGATTGAATTGCACGGAGTTCAAACTGAAGAAAGCTCAAATGGAATGGGGGCTAACTCAGTGCACCATGCAGGTAACTACATTAGATTCGTGTCAGTGATCGCTAGGCCTCTTTGCATGTATGCAGCCACTACATTGAAGACTGGAAAAAAGTTATGAATCAATAGTGGCCTCCGACATGCACAGGCACGATGTCGGTGCGTCACACCTGTAGTTGGCATTTCCAGCTAGAAGTTCAAAGCATCCCACAGTTAAAAGTAATCCATTAGGAGTGTCTGCATGCACTTGTTTTGCCAAAATTTCACTTACACTGCTTGCAGTTTCAGCAATGGCAATACGCGAGCCCATGCTGGGCAGTGGGACACGATGGTTGTGGGTGAAATTGGCAAGCTGTGCATACAGCAACAGCAGCAACGGGATAATTGTGTGCTCAAAGCGCTCATGTCATTGGCTGCAATGACTGCTAACATGCAGCTGCTCATTGCTGGGCTGGTGAACCCAGCCACCAGCCCAGCTGGAGGCGAGCCGTTGTGCTGTCGCGTTTTGCCACCTGGGCCAAGCCGGCTGTTCAGTCTGTTTGACTTACCATTGCACATGCTCATGCGTTTGAATTACTGGGCGCTTTCTCTCACTGAAATACGTACAAGCGAGTCCGACAAGTCTGAAGCATCAGTTCAAGCAAGCTGGAAGCTCGACTTAAGCAAGCTCAAATGAATGAGATTTCGCTGTAATCGAAACAACACATGACAAAACTTGTCAGCAGGCATTTGCAAAACAGTGAAAAAATCTGAGCGCAGTATCTGCAAGATAACGGCCTAAAATTACATCAGTTTCTAAGGAGGCAGAACTACCCAAGATGACCAGTCACCTTGTGTTTGGTCCCCCCCCCCCTCCCCTAAAAAAAACATTACCATTAGTATCACCACAATCAAAATCCGAGAGAGTCAGGAGAATACAAAAGAAAGCTGAACAAAAATTTTTGTTTTCTGATTTCCTCAGAATTTCTTCTGGCCTTGAGAAGAAACTGATACCACTGCCCCCAAAGGCAGCAATCACTCTACTGACTCCACAAACTTAGCTTGGCTAGCAAGTGGTAAGGTGAGGAGTCACCACAACTAAACCCAAGGACGCTCCTGCTTGAACTCCACTTTACTTAACTTACATACCTGCACTTTACCGGCAGATTTAAGGAGGGACGCGGCGATCAGAAGTGATTTTTTTTTATTTTATGGTGCAGAGCAATGACATTTGGCATGCTGAAGTCCTCTGAATGCTTAAATACAATATTTCACTGAAATATCTTAAGTAGTTTTGACATTATAAATTTTACACGCTTCACTGCTAGTATACGAAACTTGCAGGAGGACTGGTGTGAAGACAACACTTGATAGGAGCCTGCATTCTCTCTATAGGCTTTACTCAAAGGAATGGCTGATGCAGTGACATTCTCCAAACACTTTCAGCAGCTTGATTTTTTCTTCACAGGATGATATAACCATGCTTGCATAATGCACTCGTTATCGTCACACCGAACTTAGCGACAGAGTGAAAAAATGAGAAAGCAATTCAGATATACAGAAACGAGACTGCATAAAGAATTTATCAAGGAGCCCAATGCACACGAAAATCTATGAAGCCATTGTCATGCTATGCTTTCTGCAAGCAGGGCAGCCACGTAAAAAACCATCTGAGAAAACTCGCATTCTCATAGAGATTTCAGCCAGTCCTTAAGGCACCTAAGATCACAAAAGCTTTTTTAGTCATTCCTGGGCTGTTTTGAAGGAAAATCTTTTTGGGATATCATTAGAAAGACATTAAAGATGCCAAATCTCGTTTTTTTCTAAAATTTATGGGAGACTTTCGCCATTTGATTCCCAGGGTGGCAGCAGTGTTAGGGGGAGGTGGGATTAGTCTTGCATTCACGATGTCAGTCATTGCTCTTGAGACAGATGCTGGCCAAAATTGTACTGTTGATCAACGAACAGTTCACCGAGGAGGAAGCGTAAGACTGCGTGTGGCATGTCGGCACGTACTTGGCATTAGCACTGGGCTGGTTGAAATAGACGTCCCGGTACGAGTTGGCCACAGCCTCTCGAATGGAGCTCTCCCTAGACCAGACCAGGGGCAGCATCCTACGGATGCCCAGTGTTGCGTCTCTGATGCCCAGGTGGTGGGCTGACACGAAGAAGTTGATAGCCTCCTGCGTGTCTGACTGCGTGCGTGAATGCAGCAGCTCACAAAGCACCGGGATCATGGCCTGGATCTTCTCGGCAAAGATGGCGCAATCCTGTGGACAGTGCAGCAAAGAACAAGAAGTGTGCAAAAAAAAATGCGGAGGGGGTGCACAAAAACAGGAAAAATAAAAACTAATGTCCCACATTTCAGATAAAAAGAGTTACAGATGTCACATCTGATGACTTTACC
The DNA here is from genome assembly GCA_030143305.2 of Amblyomma americanum. NCBI lineage: Eukaryota > Metazoa > Arthropoda > Arachnida > Ixodida > Ixodidae > Amblyomma > Amblyomma americanum. The sequence continues at coordinate 8,792 of JARKHS020004073.1, forward strand.
TCTATTTTCTTACGTCATGCTGTAGCTCTGAGATTCCGCAGGGCGACCATCTAAGACACCCAATTACAACTCTACATACTGGCTATTTGCTCAGCTACATTACATGCAACTTTTCACCAGGGCTTCGCAAACTAAGAATGGCCGCGCCTCTAAGCACGACAAATTCCAATAAAAAATCTGATAAAACAATAACTTAGACATCCAATGGGCTGCACCTCATCACTGAATACTGTAACTGCAACAACAAATTAACTGCTGTGTTGTTGACTTAATTGTCTCTGTGTTCCGCCCTGTTCTGCCATTGTTTACCTTTTTAAGGGCAACATGCTGCTGAATGATGAAAGCATGCAATGTTGGGAGCACTTTTCAATCTATGCCAGCAATTTTTTTTTGTTCACTCTAATTTACACTGCTCGCTAGCCAGCCCTACCAACACTGAACTTGAACCGGTAAAAACTAGCATTGGCTTAATTAATCTGAAAAGTGCTTCCTACAGTGCATTCCTTGAACATTACACATCTAGCAACATGTTAAAGGGACACTGAGGAGAAATTGAAGTTGGCTTGTATCGATAGAATACCAGCTCCTGATCACAAAAACGCCACTCTTACTGAAAACAAAGCTCTTGTAATGTAGAAAATAGCAAGAACCAAAATACAAGTGTCGCCGCCACAGGCCAATCTCGCAAGTACAAGCGTGATGACTTCTTAGGACAAGAGGCGCCACCTTGGAGGAATTTTCCTTACTTCATGGACGTCGTGAATCTCTGAGGCTTGCAAAGGAAGGTTGCGCACCGCACCGCTAGCCGTCAGAAATCACGGAGTCTGCGTTTACATCACGTGTCACGTCACTCCGTTCTGAGACGTCATAAGAGTTGCCGTGGCATCATAAGAGTTCCCGGAGTTTGAATCAGAGCGGCGGGAAAAACTTTCTCAACTTCGAAACCAAATTTCTTTGAAATAAATGCTTCTTTCGCGCGTGGACAAGCGGCAACGAAGCCATGAAATGGCGAACTGTCAGATTTTGCAAACAAAAAAAAATTGATAGAGCTCTCCTCAGTGTCCCTTTAATAATAGCTTCCCAATGGGTGGTCACTTTGATACTGCTTTTGCAAACAATGAAATGTTAATATGTGATATCTTAAGCAATAATTGACATAGTGAAAAAGAGATCACACATTTCAAATCAGTTCAAGAAGCTGAATATGACTGCACAGTTTCATTACATTTGACCATATTCACAGAATCTAAACAGCTATAGCTCATTGGCAAGTTTCTCTTCTCAAAACTACATCAGCTGATTATATTTTACCCTGAGATAGCACACGAGCATCTTCTGCTTGTCCAGCTCTATTTTGTCACCACTCGCTTCAGGACCACTAGGCGGTGCATCTGGTGAAGCTTCTTTGTCTGGTGTTGCCGAGGTGTCCTCAGCAGCTTTGCTTCCTAGAAACAAACAAAAAAATCACCCTGAACTCACCAGCAGCAAAAAATTAATGCAGTGCTGAAACGATTTTGCTAAACCACGAAAATCTGATACAACAAAACGTTTCCACGAAGTCCAAATTCAATGCACAAATGTTCAATAGGCATGCCTATACTTGACAACCTATTTTTTAGTATTTTAAAATAATTTACATGTATTTAGATATACAAAAGAAGAAAAAAACTGTTTCTCAACCACTATTGTTCGACTGAACAATTTATACATTTGCCCACAAAGACCGACCAACTTGAGAATTTTTCGTGCTTCTCATGCTCAAGAACACATCACACTGTACAAAAAAGCCGGAACAGTTACGGCTCTTGTCACGATTGACGTGAGGCTGAAGGGTCCGCTAAGGAAACAAGAGATGTATTTCCAATCTTATCACAGACCACTTACCACAGAGCAAAGACAATATGCAGAAAGATTTTTTTTTTCTTTTTCAGTTAGAAAACGATTTGCACTTACGAAATATATATGAAGACTTTCATCATTAGTAATCAGCTTTAATCAGTGGTGTAACAAGAACCTGTTTTTTTTTTCAGGTGGAGTCTGAGCTTTGCCACCTGGAGAGCCAGTTGAGCAAAGAGGAAACTCGGAACGGTAACAAGCTGGATGAATTAGTATAATAAAATTAACCGCAAGACGGAACAACAGTATGCAGCCAAAAAAAGGATGATATGGGCGTTGAATCTCAACCGTCAACAATTTCAGGCCTCAAAGGCCATAGTGGCTGATTTTATGATCTGCACAGGCTGTTCTTTCTTTTTCTTTCCATCGCTCTGGAGGTAAATTCTGACAGTACAATGCTTCTCAAAGAATGCTGATATTTTGGTACACAGGCACTTCTGCACCCCATCCACACTAATGGTTATAGCTCAGTTACACCTCGGACCTTTTTTCTGTGCTCAGCTGCAAGCAGAAAACAATGCATGATGAAAATGAGACATGAAAAAACACATTTCAGTGCTTGAAACCCGGGCACTGAGCCAGCACAGTTGGTTCAGTAAGTGCAAAGAGTATAAACACAGTGTATATTTACACACGCCAAAGGAAGCTGTGCATGTTTTACATACCTCGATAAATTTTCTTCAGAACATCCAAGAGACTTGGCAGTGCGTTGCTTTCACCTTTATTTTCTCCATTCTGATTACCTCTGCAAGCAGCACAAGAAAAACTGGAATCCCATCCAAGACACACTTGATCACACAGTCAATGCCACTTATCACTAAATAACATGCCCATGTACCATAACCTGCAATCAATGAAATCATCAATCAACTGAATGAATAAAGAAGCAGATGATCAGGTAATTTATAATCAATCAATAAATTAAATCATTAATTAACCTAATGAATAAGGAAGCAGATAAATAAGCAATATGATTAAGTGAATATTTATATCGCCAGAAGAAAACAGAGCTAATGTGAAAAATCCATGCAACCCAGCTTGAAGAGGCCCCTTGTCTTAAAATGATAATCGAAATCTCAAATAGGCGGCTGTGTTTTTATGGAGGGAAAACGCTAAGGCGCCCCTGTGCTGTGCGATGTCAGTGCACGTTAAAGATCCCCAGGTGGTCGAAATTATTCCGGAGCCCTCCACTACGGCACCTATTCTTCCTTTCTTCTTTCACTCCCTCCTTTATCCCTTCCCTTATGGTTCAGGTGTCCAAGATATATGAGACAGATACTGCGCCATTTGCTTTCCCCAAAAAACCAATTATTATTATTATTATTATTAAATCTCAAACAGTTTGTGAACAGTATTTGCAATTTGAAGTATTCAAACAGTGCAAACGTTAACAAATGACCAAATTTCGAGTTCACCGGAACTCGTGGGCCAAACATGGTGGTGCTTCCAAACGGCACCAGCTTGCTCTTCGCACATTAGTTTAGTTAGGAAAATGAGGTGCAGCTCCATCCAGGTGGCATATCGTCTTGCCATAATGCATTCTCTGACTGGCTGTGAATGCACCAATGATCCTCTCGTTTTCAATCCCTCCAATAAGAGAAAGGGCGGCACCCACGAAAGTGGGGATCTCCTGCAGGTGGCTCAGTAGTTAGGGTGCTTGGCTACTGATCCTGTTTCCCAAAGCACAAAGGTGTCCATGTGCTATGCAATCAATGTCAGTGCATGTTAAAGATCCCCAGGTGGTCGAAATTATTCCAGAGCCCTCCACTAGGGCACCTCTTTCTTCCTTTCCTTCTTTCAGTCCCTCCTTAATCCCTTCCCTTAGGGCAGGCCCAGCTCTGGTGTCCACCCAGATTTGAGACAGATAATGTGCCATTTCCTTTGCCCAAAAACACAATTAAAAAAAATTTTAATTTTAAAAAGTGGGGTTGCAGAGGATGTGCTTGTTTCGCGGTGCGACTGCTGTCATCCTTCACAAACTCCATCTGTTAAAACTTAAAAACTGTGTGCTTTTAGGCCATAGAGGGCAAGAAAAAAGCTTTAACTATGGGTGGCCTGCAGTCCTGTGAAATCGGTACACGAGGATGAAGCGGGATGAAAGCTGCATTTGGGAGAGCATTCCACAGCCAGCACTTTGCATTCAGAAGCCACGATGGAGCGTCAAAGGGTTGACTTCTCCGCTCCCGTGTCTGTTTTGCAAGCAGTCTTGCCTTTTGCCAACAGTGCTCTGCGCCTTGCTCTTCTGATAATTGACCACTGAATCACTGGGGGTACTATCTGGCCACCTTGCAATGCTTCATGACAGAAGCATTCACAAGCTCCTTTGTCATTTAAGATGCGAAGCTAATGAATGAAGTCACACTTATGAAACCCCCAAGGGATATAGATATTTGCATGCTGATTTCAAATACAACCTTTGTTCGTAAAGTTTCGAGACTGATTTATTTTCTTCTCTAGAAACGGTTCCCCAGAACAAATGTTGGTGCGTATGAGTAGCGCCATCTTTTTGGGCTAACCTGAGCTATTTATGTTAATTGCTGTGTCTGTCGCTAGATGGCACTCCATGTAGAAAAATACGTTGTCACTAGTCGTCTGCGCATTCTACTGTGAGTGAATGTGGAGAGATGGACGTCCACCTCAAACAGCGTGTAAACATAAAATTGTGTGTGAAGCTTGGCAAGGCAGCCACACAGACGTATGAGCTCCTTCGTGACGCTTACAGCAATGAGACATTATCGCGGGCGCGAGTTTTCGAATGGCACAAGAGGTTCGTTTCGGGGAGAACGTCGGTGGAAGACGACACAAGGCAGGGGCGCCCTTCAACCTCACGTAATGAAAACAACGTGGTTCGGATCAAGGAAATCGTAGAGCAAGACCGCACCATTTGTCCACATGCTATCAGATGCTCTCGACATTAGTAAGACAACTTGCCACCAAATTTTGCGTGAGAACTTGGGGAAACGAAAGCTGAATGCCAGACTTGTGCCACACTCCCTCACACAGGACCAGAAGGACACGCGGGCATCAGTGAGCGCTGATTTGCTCTCCAAGGCAGAGAAGGATGCTGCATTCGTCGACAGCATCATTGCTGAAGACGAAACATGGTGTCTTCAATATGATCCTCAAACAAAGAGGTAGAGCACCGAATGGCGGTCCACAAGCTCTCCGGCGTCGAGAAAGGTGCGGCGACAGAAGACCAAAACAAAGACGATGCTGATAGTATTTTTGGAGGTATGCCAGAGGTATCATACACCACGAGTTCGTCCCACAAGGGCAGACGGTGAATCAGGAGTTTTATTTCCACGTGCTCCAACACATGTGATGCACTGTGACGCCGTCGCCCTGACTTATAGGCATCTGGACAATGGAGCCTTTTCCACGGTAACGCAAGGCCGCACACTACTCTCAGCGTGACAAAATTTCTCGCCAAGCACAGCATTATTGTACTTCCCCATCCGCCATACTCGCCTCACCTCGCCCCATGCGATTTTTTCCGTTTCCTCATGTGAAGAGAGCCCTAAAAGATCGCTGGATGGGGAGCATGGAGGCCGTTCAAGACGCCACGACAAAGAAGCTGACAGCCCTGCCAGAAGAAGCGTTTTCCAACTTTTTCCAATACCTCAAGAAGCGTTGGAAGCTGAGTATAGACTGCAAGGGAGACTATTTAGAAGGGGCGCTGCGCAAATGATTTCAATGTTAAATACATTTTTTTTTAATGGACTTAGTCTCGGAACTTTACGGACAAAGGTTGTATGTAATGTAATTTCATGTAAAATTCCTTGTGTGCTTATATACTATTTGCCGAGAGCTTTCTATAAATTTTGCTGCAGGGAACTTGCCAGAATGCATGCCATTAGGTTCTCTTGACATCAAGCTATGCGATAAAGGTAAAGGATAATGTGATAAGGGATTATTATCCAGCCTATCAAAGAAGTTGAGGGAGAGGGTTTTGAATTTGCCACTTCAAAAACAGGAAGAGAAATTTGCATTCCTTTTTCTGAAGTGACAACTTCAAAATCCTATAACTCAACTTCTATGACAGGCAGGACGATAACTTTACCCTTATTGCATAGCCTGATGTCATGGGAAACCAATGCCATGCAATCTAACTAGTTCCCTGCAGCAGAATTTCTTTAAAACTCCTGGCAAAAAGTTACATAACATATTGCATAAGTGCACAGGGACTTGTAAATAAAATTAAACTGCATATTTGGAAGCAGCACGCAAAAATACACGTTCCCTGAAATTTTTTTCCAAGTCCCTCTTCCCACCTTAAACGCTAGGTCAAACTGTCCATAACACTTTTTCACTGCAAACAATCTTGTTATTTAAAGAATTTTAAATAAAGTATTAGTCTACAGAATAAATTTTATAACTTATACTACAATGCATGATTCCCCCCCCCCCCCCTAATTTATTTATGCTGATGATGGTTGAAAACAAGATTTGCTTGCAATACAAGTTTCTTTTCATAGCTGCATTTTGTGTACAAGTGTTTTTATTTCAAACTACCCGCATTCACACCGAAAATCATTTAAAAATATTTGATTCGCAGCCAATTTTTACCAATTGTATTCGGTGTGCAACCAAAAATTTGATATTTGCACAGCCCAACATATGTACTGCCAGCAAACATCGACTTGGTCTACTGTGCAAGCAATGAAAAACAACTTACGAGTCAGCCTCCCCAATGCCAGGGTTGCAGAACAGGTTTATATCGGGGTAAGCAGCCATGGCCTTCTTGAGCACTGTCACTGCCTCCGTGCAGCTGCCGTTCTTGAGCAGTGCTCTAATCTTGTGGAGAACCCTGGAATGGAGTTATTTCACTTGAACCAGCTCCGGGAACAGCTCCGGGAACTGTCACCTGTTTTGTTTATCACCGCCAGCACACATGGCCTTACTATTCCTTTGTCTGAAACTTTAGACATCTTATCCAGCTAATAGATGTTAGATGCTACTAGGCTGTTTGCAAGGACTCGCACTCATGTGTAGATGGCTGTGCGCTATTTCGGTTTGTGCCATTCGCGTACAAATAAGAGACATTCAAAACACTTTGACTGCCCCGAATCTGATGTTCGCTTCTATTTGCTGTCCATATTATGTCTATTTGCTGTCTTTCTTCATCTTTCTGACTTGCACTTAATCTGACACAAATTATAAATATGCCAGCTAACTGACCCAAATAGTTAGCATAGTTACAGTAAAAGATGTGCCAGCAAACAGGATCCACAACTCCCAACAAACAAGTGGCAGTCGCTTCGGCTGCCTAGCTTGCTTGAGCGGAAGGGGGAGCAAGCATGTCAAGGCGGAACTTTGTTCATTACTAATATGTACATTTCAAGAGAATTCAGAAGATTAGATTAGTCAGGTTCCCATAATTCTATCGTTCCCACTGATCTCCAGAAACACAATGCAGTCAAACCTCGTTGCAGAGAACAGGTAAGAAATCATAAAATAGTTGTATATACTATAGCTAAAACTCGCAATATAAAATTTTGCCAAAAGCTCATGCAAGAAAAGCGCAATTTAGTCGGCCAAAAAGTGCAACTAGGAGAAGCCTTTTCCAAAGTCTTAGCGCTGTTTCGAAACAGCTCGTGGCGACTGTGGAGGCCGCAATATACCGAGTGCAAAATGCCAGTGGTAGTTGTGGTTCTGACGTACCCAATCTCCAATCTGCATCAGGGCAGTGCAGTGAAGCCACCTTACCAAAGAAATTAAGGTTATGAGGTAAAGTCGCCCTATCAGGGACCACTATCGCGTTGTGGTTTACCCAGCAGGCCTGTGGCAGTTAAGTTGCCTTCCCCGCACAACACCGCCAGCAGTTAGGTCAGTGCGCGGCACTGCATTACAGTAGTGCTGCGTGAAAATTGGGACGCCAGAACGGAAACTCTTCCCATTTTCGCCACCTGTGTAAAAGATGACACGAGCACAGGATGGCTACTGGTAGCCTACAACCGACCATGCCCCTTGCTCCGGGGCACTATCGCCGGGTGTGAGAGGCGCAAATGGGTGCCAACCACCAGGCTACCAAATGTTCACCACTATTTATTAAGTGGTGTGGTTGGAAAGTGCAATATAAATCATGAAGCATGGCGCAACCGCTTCTCGCACCGTCACCAGTCATCCGTGCAGTGAGGCAAAGCCTTCCGCCTACCATCCGAACGAGCACAGCTTGGCGCATGGCAGTTCGATATATCCGTTTTGTGGAAAACAATGCTCGATGTAGAAACTAAGAATCGCATGCGTTTGTTTAAAATATCTAGGAACAGAAAATGGCTGCTAACACGCAATTTCTCGAAAAAATACTAAAATCCACGATTTTTTCCCGGATTCGTGGGAAACAAGGGGCCTTAGTCATAACAAATGAATAAAACAAACAGAGCATGTCACTGCTGGCTCATGACATAGAAAAATCAGCACATCTGATGCACTGTACCGAGCCATGCTGTACAACACTGTTGACTCCACGATAGGTGCCGTCCAAATCCACAGCAGAAACATATGGCTTACTCATTGAGCAATATGTTGTCATTTTCCTCGTCGAAAGACGTGTCCTTATCCTTGTCATCATCCTCCTCCTGGAGCACCTCTTGCAGGCTTGGAAGGATGCCCATCCAGGAAGAATCCGCTGAGCTTTCCTCTGTCCCCTCTTCACCTGCAAATGGGCAGGAGTGGCTCAAGCATCCACACCTTCACATGCTGCATGTCATTTAAACAAACTGGTAATTTTAACTTGCTTAATTAACATAGGACATCTCGGTCCTGTCAACATCAAGTGCAATGAAAAAGTTCCTCTTAATTCATAGTCCACATAATTCAAACAAAATATGGCTACCCTTAAAGTTCAAATTACTGAGAGCTGACAGCAATCTTTCACTTGCTGCACATACAAAATCAGTGTTATCACAATTCAGCTAAACAAAAAAAATGTGCTCGTGATGTCAGCCTGCTCTTATGCATTGCACTGCAGCATTTCCTTGCACAGTAGCAGACTGCGAATGAGCTGTAGGTATAATAAGGTGTACACGCCTGCCATAAGCTGTGGCCATCTAAAGTTGAATGGCATTCAATCTTGCAAGTCACTTTTAGCCGTCGCCAAGCCTTTTTCTTTGTCTTGTAAGCACAGGTTTACAAAATAATCGCTCCTTTTCAAGTCAAGTCTGCCTTGTCGTTTCATGACTGTCTTCACTTCTATGTGAAGACAGTGAGAATATGAACAAAGCCATCACTGAGGACCAAGCATGCACAAGCAGCATGAACCAAGGCGTCAGTCTTACGTATAAAGCCCCCTAAGCAGTGCAGGTAATCAGCCCAATATTGGGAACATATTGCTAAAGGCTGGTCCCCCTCAGGAGCAGAGTAAAACCATCCATTTGCAAAATTGAACCGATTACCTGAGCTGTTTGGTCCTTGCTCAGGCAGCCTACCAATTTGCAATAATCTGTCCTATGCTACAGATTTTGTCCCACTTCACTTTATATCTTCCATTAGGAACTGAGGCCTAACAAAATGGAGAAGTCTACCTTGCTTCTATCCACAGGAAAGGAGGGGGAGGGGGGGGGGGGGCGCAATGTGGTTCACTGAAGGCCCACTGTGCACAGCTGCAATTTTATTATGGTAGAGCTGAATGCAAACCAGAAAAAGAAGCAAACACGCACAGTAGTGGTATCAGCTATTGAGTCATTCATACCAATCATGACAACCTCATGGAAGTAAGTGAAGTGGGTCAGCTTGTCACCAAAAGTGACATGTCAACAGTTTCCCTGGCTAGTTGTCTCAACAAAGGTTCACCCCTCTTGTCACCTCTTTCGTGCATTTTATGACATTGTGGAGAATTCACCGAGTGTAATAAAAGCCCCCAAAGATGTCCAGTTTATTGTGTTCCTGAGGCTGGCATGCGCACTGCACTCATCCTGCAGGCAAAAACTGCTTACCATTTTCATCCTTGTGCAAAATGCGCAGTGCATGCAGCTTCTCCTCTTCCAACGCAAGATTTTTCCTCAGCTCTTCCGGTGACAACTGCATAACGAGAAGAAACAGGACATTGTAACATGGTGTGGGCAAAAGGTCACAGGACTAGGCAGCACAAAACATGTAGCAGCGATCACCCAACGAAGACGGCGGCCGCTGCTGGACAGAAGACTGCGTGCATTAGCGTGTCGGAGGCCCTGCTACAGTCAATGATGAAAAAGAAAATTATGTTGGGAAGCCATAAACCAAGTCCATCCAAAACAAGTTACAATGCTTGCTTAAAAGCACTAAAACAACTAGAAATGTTTTAATGCTTTTTCACCCATCACTTGACAGAAATAAGAAGATTAGTAGTGTTTATGCACAACCGTATCAAGGAAAATAGCACAAAAACACAACAAAGCTTCATATTTCTGTTTCTTCTCACACGAGAAAAGCTGGGGCACTGAAGCACACTCGACAATACTGTACTGTATAATTGTATTCTGTATTTACCCACATCTCATACTGCGATAGAAATTATTTTTTTTTACATTCTTGTTCGAAAAAGATAGGTAGCTGTGTCACTGACTTGAGAATGGATAGCTGACTGGCACTGTAAACAGTTATGCATTTGAACCCCTCTATAGCAAAATCACAAATAGTAAATGACTGGGTATAGTAAAGCAAAACTGCAGTCCCATTTCACCTTCTTTACATGACTGTACACTTTTTCTTGTTTACAGTAGAGACACCTTAATGAAGAAATGGTTATAGTAAGAAGCGTTAGGCCATGGTGACGTGCTTCCCGCAGAATAATGACATCATAACACGTGCACAGTCTAGGACATCTCAGAGTGACAGACATGTAACAGTGTTATCGCAAGGACAACAGTAGGAGGCAAATTGATATCAACGACAAAACGACCCTCGTTGAGATGACTTTAGCACCAGGCTTGTGAGCCACGAGGAGAAGCCAACTTTTCGAAAACCATGGGGCCGCGAGGCAAAGCGTATGGGGTGGACGAAAAAAAAAAGGCGGGGGAAGGCTGGCTATGATTACGGAAAGAAGGTGGTGCAGACCACTGAGAAAGGGAAGGCTGTTAAAGAGCAAGTGAGAAGTAGGCAAGGAAAAAAATTGGCAAACAGTCGAAGCACTGAGCAGAGCGAAGCATGAAGCAGTGGCGGCACTGTGTGGGCGTTTTTGCCGCACTTGTTGTGTCATGTATGCTTCTGAACTACTTCTTCTTGACGATGAAGTGTTCAAGTAAAGCTTTCGCTTTCATGTGAACTCAAACTCCTCTTCACATTATATTCGTAGCCACATTATGTTTGTGTAAGTAACCACAGAACTTAGGCAAAATCTGTAACGTGACAAGAAAATGTGATAACTGATTATGAACATAAGCACATAATAGGATGATTTGAGCAAGAGGCATCTCAACGTGCTTCTTTTTAAATGAACACTGTGTGATTAGCAAGTGGCCAAATCGCCAGACAATATCCATCCTTGGAGCCCTGCCGTCACCAACAACTGATATTGTAAAGATTTTTGCTGGTCCGAGCAACTTTACTGGAGAGGGGTTCTACTGCAGAATGAACCAGAGTTCCTAACAGCTCTCACAATATCTGGCTTAAATCTTCAATTTCATACAATCACACTTGCCATGTTTCTTAGGTACCTACATTATATATTTAGCCTGTGAGATTCATGGTCACTCTTAATTGTACAGTGCAAAATAATAGACCAGGGCAAGCGCTTGGGCACACAATTATGACTAAGTTCTACGAAAGTACGAAAATTTTTTTCTCTGTTAAGAGGACAGGAACTTGAAGCTCAGTGGATATCTTCATTCAAACTGTTATTAAGCTAACAAAGAGGGTACAGAACTAGCCATGACAAATGCAAACACTGCTCTCCGATCCTAGCACAACCAAATCTCGGTAGGTTTTGCCACCTGGCAAACAGAAATGTCACATTTTGGCACCGTCTTACCTTCGCAAGGAAGGGATTGCTGGCGAGGAAGGCAGAGACAAAGCCAATGGCATGCTTCCGAACAACGCTTGACTTGTCACATAGCCTCTTGGCGATGAGCTCGAGAAGTGCTTGCTGCCTACCCAGTGGAATGCATTTCTTGCGGCACATTTCTTGCCACAGCTGCAAGACCTTACTGCGCACAAAAGCATTCTCATCCAAGATGTGCTCCTGGAAACAGCACAGGACAGAGAAATGCCAAAGGTAAGGAACGCAGAAGACTCACCAAGGCTGTAAATTGTTTTCACATCCTTTTCAACTTGTGAGCAAGAAACTGAACACAGTGAACAAAATGACACAGAACCACTGAGTGCAATTTCATTCAGTTGTTCCATGTCATTTTGTTCACCGTGTCCAGCCCCTTGCTCGAAGTTAGCACACTCCTGCAAATCAACATGCAGGACTAACTATTGTTCCTTTTCAAGCTTTACTGAGTTGTTTTCGAGTTGTTAGGAGTCCATACTACAGTGGCTGCCATACTAGACAGAAAGCACAGCAATAACAGCTTCTGAAGGAAATGTGCTGGCACTGCTGAGGCAACACAAAAGACATACTGGGTATACTGATACCAGGAAAAGCCCGCAATTTTTTGTTAGACGCAGGTTTTCGTTACGTCCAGTTTTTGCGTGAGAACTCTACAACACTGTGCAGAATAGAACCCACTGTGCAGAATGGAAGCCAAAATGTAAATAATGAAATGGCCTTACAAAAAATGTCCGCAGCAAACCCTCTTTACTTAGAAGTTGTAAACATGGTCTGCACTTTGCAATTGCATTGATAACGCGAGCACGCAGAAGCCGCCACCATCTCCATTACAGATAGCACGACGCCGCTAGTACAAGTTCATTTGGGACAGCGGGGGAGGTGAGGGAGTCTGGAGCAGTTCTCTTTTTTCATGCGTTCGTCTCCTGTTAAAAAAAAAAAAGGAAGTCCCTCGGCCTGCCCGTCCGCCATAGTCCCCGAAAACTTACTCTTTGCCTTGGTTGCTGGCGCGCTCTGCCATCCCCAGTCCCGCCCCGCACGGCTAGCAACAGAGCCTCCTTAGTTGTGACCTGTTGTTTTGCGTTGCTTATGGATACGAGTTAGTTGTAGCATCACTTGGTGTGATGCTACAAAAGTGAAAGCTGCAGACTGCTGTGTTTACCCTGGAGAGGAACTTATTGCGCTGAAGCGCAGCGAGACGCGTCAACTGTGTTCGCTCGTTGCGATTGTAGATATTCCTTTCTGGGTAGATCGTACTTTATCGTCATGAAACATTCATGTGATTTGGCCCAATTTCAAGTTACGCAGCACTACTTAATGGGTAGTCGGCATGGCAAGTTCATTGTATCAAGGTCGATCGCTGTAACACCTTCATTACTTGTAGTTCGCAATATCGTAACTTCAAAATATTGAGGAATTCTCTGGGTTTGCTACATCCAAGTTTTACTGTAGATGATTATTTCCCAAAACCATAACTCAAAAACTCAAAATTATTTGCTGTCAAACTGAGACTAAGGAGCGCTAGATTCAAGACAAGGGGACAACACCACATAGGAACACCACGAGACATGAGCGCTCGTGCCTCGTGATATTCCTATGTGGTGTTGTCCCCTTGTCTTGAATCTAGCGCTCCCGTCTCAGTATGCACGACCAACTAACCCCCTACAAAGCCTTACTGACATTTTCAGTCAAGCTTTTAATCATTTAAATTGCATGTACCAATCACAGACCAGCGATCGAAGTTGGCCAGTTAAGTAGAAAGCACATGACAGGAATGGATTCAAGGATTTCAGCTTCACGCCCGGATATTTTTTTTTTTCAAGCTGCAAGTTATCCTTTTCACTACACTCCATGCAAGGTTTTTATAAACAGAGCTACAACAAGAGGGAATGCAAACCTCAAGGTGGTCAAGGAGGGAGTCCCGAAGTTCCTTCTCTTTATCGCCCAGCCCTTCCTTGCTCAGGGCCATAAGCACAATATTGCTGAAGACTATGAGGACGCCGTTTCTCACTGTATAGCTCTGCAACAAAGGAATAAACGCCAATGCGATGTCATGTGTGGTCCAAGTAAAAAATACATGGCCCAAGGGATTTGCTTTCGGGACTGCAGTGCAACTTGTTTTGCATCGTCAGCGGTAAAAATCTCTCAAAGTTGAGGAGCCCTCGTCATCAACCCTCTGCAGCTGAGGACGTCCAGAGGTGAAGAGTGCCTTAGTATAAGGCTTAAAAGCAAACCCTTTGGGCCATGTATTTTTGACGCGCAATGTACATAATCCCAATCTGTAGGCACATAACAATGCAACCCACTGTATAAATTGCAAGTTTTGCATCACCACAAGCAAGGTAGGCAGACACCACAATGGAGGATGTGCGAAAGCCTCAGAATCAAAAATAAAACTGCAAAACATAATAAATAAATAAAAGGAAGAATTAACAAAACACTAAAAAAATGAAAAACCTGCGGTTTGCGCCCCCTTAATCTGTTTGGTGCAGTATGCATTTCCTTTTAGTGGAAGCGAAAGTGGCAACCCGAGCAAGCAGCACTGTCCAAGGGGGAACACTGAGGTGGACAGGAGAGGAGGAGAGAAACGTGTGGTGCACCAATTTGCTAACCTACGTGCAATCGGCAACTTACAAATTTCATTATCAGGCAGTCGACAAAACTGAACTCAACATGGAGACAAATTATGGCTTCCTGGGCAGAAATGGAAGAACAGACCCCCGCACGCACTTTCAAGAGCTGGCTAGTGCTTTAAAAAACTGTAAACACCACTGCCCTTTGCAACCCTACCTCCTTAAGTTCACCAGGAGTGTTTAGAAATGTCTTGCAAGCTAATTCACATTCCACAACATGCAACAAACATTTTTCTCTCATTTCTTTGTTGTCTTCATATCTTGAAATGTACTGAATATATCACGACTTGTTTCACTGTGCACTGATAATAACCCATTCCACATGCATTTTATTTTGCTTTCGTGCTTTATCGGGTGTCACTTACTGCTTTTATCCCCCCTCGTTGTTTGATCGGCACTCGTGTTTAAATATTTTCTTGTTATTTATTACCGCAGTGGTGGCCTAGTCGTATGAGCATCCACCTCGCATGCGGGGGGTGCAGGGTTCGATCCCCAGTGCCACCGGGTACCCACCGGTGATACAATAGATACAAGCTTTCCCCTGCCTGGTGATCGGCTTCTTTAGGATGAAATGCTTGGGAAATGGGCCTTAAGCCCCCCTTGAGTAGAAAAAAAAACCTTGTGCCATGGCGCTCTTTGGCTACAGACGCCCTTGCGCTGTAAAAATTCATGATCATCATCTTGTTATTCATTACTCTTTCTTATTTCTCAGTGCTTATTATGTTTACAAATACGCTGTCATGAATTTGATGCAGTTTGATGCCCCCTTACACAATGCCTTACAGGCCTGTAAGGTATTTCAAATCAACCAAATGAGCCACAATGAGAAGGCAAACCTTGACATTCAGTAAGTCAATGAGGAAGCTAGCCGACTTCGTAACCAACTCTGGCATGCGTTCCGAGAGCTCCACGAGAAACGTGGCAATGTTTCGGATTCCCCCGCAGTCCTGAGCTGACTCCAGAGAATCCAGGCGACACAGTTCTCTGCAACACAAAAAGCGACATAAACACAGCGCAGTTCGCACAGAATGCCCGGGCCATTAAGTGCCAAGCCACCTACCGCTAGTGTGACATCCACTGCACAGAAGGGGCAGAAAATGCAGTGGCCTACTATCAAAACATGTGGCCTTAGTTTTCCTTGCCACAGGCAATGCCACAGCCAAGCTTTTTTTTTCCAGTCCTTCTGGCTTAAATGCAGCAGCAGCATTTCACAGCTAGACTTGCGACCTCCAAACTAATGATTAAACTTGCACGCTGCCAGAATCGCACACAAAAAAAAAACTCCATACTCGACAAAAAGTCCAAGCTTGCTCACAACTCCGAGTAAGCAGTGCATTCTTCAAATTTAAAAATAAAATGGTGAACAGCAACAGTGCCGTTAATAAAAGAAAAAAAGGTACTCGTACTATGCTAAACTTAACTAAAAAAAAAACAGATGATACAGATATGTGGTTCTGGACCTTATTTCTCCTGCAGATACAGTAATCCCGCGTTATAACGAAATCGCTTTACTCGAAACATCACTTTATTCGAAATTTCTTCCGGTCCCGACCCAAAACGCATGCATTTTAAGCCGCATTACTCGAAGCGCACGAACAGCTTGACCCACTTACAGCGAAGTGGCGAGCAGAGACATCGCCGCCGCCGAGCGGCGGTGACCCTTTTGCGCATGCTATGTCAAATTAATACCGCCAATGAATTAGACCCATGCAGGTACAGAACCCACAAAAGTACCAAACCTACGACTGATGACCTGCCTAGTAACGGGTACCAAGTGAGTTCCGAGTGCCCCCAGCTGTTTACAGCAGAGCGAATGGAAGTTGTCAAATTCCATGATGCAGCGAGCCCGAACCGTTAACCTTGGTCGCAATCGCACCGCTGGTGTCCCACATGATAGAATCCACACGAAAATAGTTTTCCTGATGCTTTGCGATGATAGAAAACCGTGGTCTCTTGGATGCCGAAAAGTGGCCTAAAGACCGTGGGCCGACTTGCGCCGTAGCATTCCATGGGGTGCGCTCGATTAGCAAAGTTTTACCGCTCTAAAGAGCGCTTCTGGCACTGAAACGTGCCAGAAAGCACAAAAGAAGTGTTCCTCTGATTATCGGCCCATTCACACTTGCGAGTCGTAGAGGTTGTGCGACTGTTTTGGTCGAAAAGCGACAGTCGCAGGCCAGTCGCTCGGTGCTCGATTTTCCAGCATTGCGACTGCGAGCCGCAAACTGCTGAACCAATCAGCCAGCGAGCTGAGCTTTCGGCAACGACGCCGACCGTGGACGCGCCGGGCAGCGAACTGAGCTGCTCCCTGGCTGCCGTAGTTGTTGCTAAGCCTAACCGTTTCACATCGGGCAAAGCAGACGAAACTGTCGAAAGCGCGTGAACAACGTCATTCCCGAGAGTTTTCGCTTCAAACGAGAAGCCGACCCTCAGGTCGCACTTGCAAGTGTGAACAATGGTGTTTGTTGAGCTGCTGCCTGGTTACAAGCAACTGCTGGTCGCAAGCCCTTTGCCGTGTTCGATGCGAGGAGCTACGTTAACAAATCGGGAAGACGACTTTGGGGAAGCCGGCCTAGAAATTTGCTCGCCGCTCGCCATAATCAGCCTGCATAGCAATAAAACACTGACCCCAGCTTCGCTGCACTTTTGACGGTGCATATCGGCCGACAACTTGCCGAAAACGTGAAAAATCCGAGTGTCGCCAGCGGTGAGTCAGGCTGTCAACATGGCGGGTCAAAGCAACCATGGTGTTTCCCCGGCGATTTTCTTGAGCCGGCCATGCTCGATTCGCGCCATCCGACTAGACAAATGGTCAAAATGCGTGGTAGCGTCATTGAATTTTGTTCCTAGACATTTGTCAACAGCACGTATGTGACGCTGCGCGAACACCGACACTCGAACCGTAGAATTGGCACAGTGTCGTCGACAACGGTGCGCCGAAAAACTCTCACTTTGTGAACTTCACACGGCTGCAAACCTGGGGAAAAAATTGCCCAGTAATCATGTAAAGCCTCTACTGCAAAACCGTTCGGTTTTCACGATCGCGCTGCGTGGCCACAGTGAGCGGCTAATCATTTTTTTAGCACAACAAACACAACCACAGACTCGAGCAACGACATTTGCGGCGCTTCCCAGCAATACTCTTGTAGCCTTCCGTGACCCCCCCCCCCTGCTCACTGCCTATTTGCACCCGAATAAAGTTTTTCTTCACTGAATGCATTGTATTTTGACATCCTCGCAGTTTCGGCACATTTAAAGCTTGACTGCTTTAGCTTTTCTCGGGTGGCCGCTTATATCGAATTACGGCTTATAACAAATTTTTTCCCCGTCCCGCTGACTTCGTTATAGCCAGGGATTACTGTACAAAGAAGACAGTACTTACGATCACTAGTTCCCAAAAGGATAGACATGTAACGCAAAAAGTACACTTTTCAGCAAAAAGATCAGTGATCAAACAGTGCTAATGCTACTGGAAAAAGACTTCGCACAAATAAAAGAATAGAGGCCAAGAATGTGCTGCTTGTTATCTGGCTTCAGAAACGCCTCAGGAGCTCCTTGAAACCCAGGCTCTGTTCCCGCAACAGAGCTCTTGATTTCTGATGTCCTGTTTTAGCTCCTGCACTGTTTCAGTTCTCTTCCCTTCACTTTTCAAAAGGAAGCGGCATTCTGAGTTGGAAACAAATTTTAAAGCGGCCAATAAGAGAAGTAAATGAACGAACTTTTGTCATTTGTCCCAGTGCTGCCTCAGATGTTTGCCTGGGGTTGCCTTAGTAAAATATGCCAGGGAGAAGCTATGGCCCACGGTTACAGTGAACACTCTAAAACTGAACACACCTCTACACCATTTTTATGCTACTGCTTAACGCTTCTCTCAGGGATTGTTTACACCTACGCAGGGGAAATCCAATGTTAAAAGATGCGACAAATTAAGTGGCTATAAATGTTTCAAACCATTTTTAATGTTAAACTTTGGTACAACTGTTTACTGAACACCACATTCTGAACAGTCTACAAAAAATTGAATTATCAGCCTGAAGGATAAGTCAACTCCACACTGCATGGTATAAACAAGTTTTGCTGCAGCCAATGTTTCATAAAACCTGAACAAACAAACTTGACCGCTACACAACACACCAGAAAAACAAACATAGTGCCATCACGAAGTTTACCTGAACAAACCTCTTTATTGCTTTTAGGATGCTTGACTTTTCCCACATAATCTGCTATGATAAACAGGCGAGCCAACCCAAAGAATCGCAGTCTGAAACTGTACAAGATGATGGATAATGTCAAACGCTCACAGACCTGATGCAGTCGCCAACAATACTCTTGACACCAAACTTCTCCGAAAAGACTTGCAGGGAATCGGCAAGAAACGAAGCCACATGTTCATGGGCTTGCAGCACTTGCATTATTTTCATGACACAGCCTGCAAAAAGGTGACACAGGGAGAACATTTATCTATTCAGTATACTGTGGCCTTGTACTGAACGTAGATATGACTGTTAAGTAGACTGGCCAGACCCATTCCGATATGTGCGAGTGCTATGCCACACACAAGAGCATAATACAGAAGCATCTCGATGATACGATCACGGTTGATTCGAATTTCGAGATGATACGAATTTCGAAGAGTGTCTTGGACGGCCTACATTGTACAGAATGCGTTATGATTCGGGATTATACGAACAATTTCAATTTTGCAAGTCAGCGCGAATGATACGAACGTGCTACCAACTACCCGCGCACGCAAGCGAGCCCACGTAGAGGGGGAGAGGGTACTCGCCTGCTGCCACTGGCCCCCTCTACCCCCGCCTCCCTTTCGCTGGTCTCGACGGGCGCGCGTCACAGCGCGTTGCCTATAACAACCTGACGAGTCAAGGTGTGTCACGTGCCCGACAGGGCTATGTCACCCACTTGCTGGCAGCTCAATGGCCTATAAAAAAGTTGTCTCGCAGCTGCTGAGAGTTGGGCGGGAGGCCGCTGCCGCTGGCTACACCCGTCTATTTTCCTCGTTCGTTGCTGCCGTGTGTGTTTCGCCGAGTGCAATGTGGTCTGCCCAAACATGACAATGACGCAAGCTGCGCAAGCGTTCGCTGTTGACATGTTGTGGAAGCGGAAGGCTCTTTCTTTTAAGGAGAAGCTTGATATACTCAAGAAGGTCGATGAAAACCTAGCAAAGAAACGTGTCGACTTGGCAAAAAGAGTTAGGGCTGGCACCGTTGATGCTCTGCACCATTGTTGGGTAGCGAGATATTATTTTGAAGACCGCTCAGAGCTTTGGTGTCAATGTGAAGCAGGCGAAGACAGCGATGCACGTTAAGCTGGAAGAGGTCCTAAAGTCACAGCGGCCGGCGTCAATGTGGACGGGAAGGTACTGTGAGAAAACGCTGGCAACATTGCACTTTCTCTTGGAATCGAAGGTTTCCAGGCTTCTGGAGGATGGCTGCACCGATTTAAAGAGAGGCACGGACTTGTGTACAGAGTCGTCTCTGGTGAAGGAAAGAAAGTGGTCGATTGGCTGAGCAGGCTGCTGGCTCTAATTTCGGAGTATGCGCCACACGACATATTTAATGCTGGGCCCCTTCTTCAATCTATAACCAGAGAGGACTTTGTGCGTGAAAGGCCAGGCATGCCAGGGCGCCAGAAAAGCAAGGAATGAGTGACAGTGCTTTTTTGCTGCAGCACTGACGGCTTGGAGAAGCTACAGTCATCGGCAAGTCCAAGCAGCCGAGGTGTTTCCGATTGGCAGGACGTTTGCCTGTTTTGTGCAGAGGAAACTGAAAGACATGCATGACTGCAGATTTACTTCGTGAGTTCCTCACAAACCTGGATTGTAAAATGGCATCCCAAAATCAAAAGATTTTGCTTCTTATTGACCAGTGTTCTGCCCACCCAAAGAAAATGACATTGAACAACATCACAGTGAGGTTCCTGCCAGAACACTACCAGCCATCTGCAGCCACTAGACGCTGGAATCATTTGCAACGGTAAGCATCACTTCAAAGGACTTTTAGTGAGGTTTCTTCTGGCGAAAATTGAGCGCAAAGATGTGAATTTGAGGATAAGTCTGTTAGACGCAGTGCACTTCCTAGCCATGTCTTGGGACAATGTGACTGCAGGCACAATCTCGAATTGTTTTCGAAAATGTGGATTTAACATGGGACCTGATGCGGCTCTGATGGGAGATAATCAAGAGCCCGGTGAGGATTTCATGATTGAAGGCTGGGACAGTCTCGCAACTCAAGCTTCGGCTCGCAACTTCTTAACCGCGGACGACAACGTTGCAACATGCTGGTTAAGAACCATGGAGGAGTTAATCAAAGAAGCAGATGGAGATGAACTCGAGGAGCCTGGCAGCGATAGTGAAGATGCCGATGAGTCAGAACAATTGTAATCACTGGCAAAAACCTGTCACGCTCTTGATGTCCTGCGCTGCACCGTCGGTGCCGAAAACGTAAGTGACAAAACTGCTGCACAGTTTTACGTGTTTCAGATGGGGCTGGTCAGCGACATCGAGGGCAGGAAAGTGCAGAAGTGCATTACAGACTTTTTCGGCCGGAAGTCGTTAAGCATAATAAAGTTTTTGTTCATTTTCAAGTTGAAGTTCGCTTGTTTTGGATCATATGAATTCGGGATTACTATATGAATATTTTGCGTGCTCCCGAGGAATTCGTATCATCGAGGTTCTACTGTAACAACAATAAGCTCTATGCATGTCAACATACCGCAAAAGACCAATGCAATCAGAAATACGTTATATCAGACAACGAATTTTTGAGGGAATGAGTTTCGTATGTCACTTGACTAATGTGGTCTTGAGTATGGATAAGAACTTAATTTAGCTCTGCTCTGGGTAAACAAATACCCAAACACCAATCCCTTAATAAAGAATTCAGTGAGTGTCAACACTATTGGGAATAACCTCAGGCATGTCGGCCACGTTTCAATCATTAGTATAACAGACAGATATATCAGCAATGACAGTGGCCACAACGCCTCACATGTTGAATCACGTCACTGAATACTACACCAGTTGTTCATAGCATATTCACAGTAAGGCCGGACTCACCAATGCCATAGCTGTACCTTTTGATGCTCAAGCCAATAACAGTGATGAAGGCGTCCTTTATGACACCCGACTTGATGTTACTTGCATCTTCAATCAGCTTGAAGAAGCAGTCAGCCACTAGGCTGGAGGATGAAGGACACACAAAGTGAGCAAAGAGAAAACTACAGCATACCAGCAGTAAAGGAAAATATTTGTGGGCAGCCAGCGTTCTAGTACTGAATGTAATCTCATGCCAAAGGTTCCAAACTTCATTCCCTGCTTGACAGTGGCTGACTATAACATTTGACATTAATGTCGACAACTCAAGCTAGAGACAGTTATTGTGGTGAAGAAGCTTTTTCATATTAATGACTCACTAACACAGAAATTATCTGTCCACACTAAAGACAGAGTGAAATTGATAGAGACCATTGAGGTCCATGTATTTTTGTCACATTAATACATAGGCACACCAATGAGAACAAAAGCTCAACTGTCACGACAAGACATTTTCACCCTTGTCCAGGGCACTAGAGGAAGGCAGAACAAAAGCTCAAACGCCTCAGTGTTAAGGATTTATGCTTTAGAGTCTCAAGGCACTTGGCTTGCGCATTTTTCCATTTATCAAATTGCCCGAATCTTAGTGAAAAAAGCTCTATCAGCATCTATCATCTGTCTGAGCGCAGCTAGCAGTTCACAGCATGTGAAGAACTGTGGTAGGCATCAGAAACAGCTCGTTGTCTTGCATTTCTTTAAAATAATGGTGACCAGCCTAATGCTCTTCAATTTGCCAAGATTCTGTCCCATTTCCATTTGACAACAGAGCACTATGTGAAGAGGCTGACCTTAATCATGAAGTTCTTTTCTGTGTTTTCTGCCCAACTCATTATTACGGACACCTAGCTTTACGGACCGCCGATCCCAAACCAAAGTACCCACATTAGTGACACATGCCTTTTCATCATTCAAAAGCGTGCAGTGACAAAGTGATTAGACCTTCAATGCAACAAGGCAAGTGCAATGAAAATAATGTCTGCTTCCAACACACAAAGCATATGCACTTCGTGTCGATGCAAAAAAAAAAAAATGAAGAAACAGACAAAGCGATGGTACATGTGATGAAAAAAATTACTGGGCAAACATGCACAGTGTGCACAAACAGAACAAACAAGACATCACAGCTGCATAAATGTCACATTTTTCATCCGACAAAGGACAGCAAATGCCTTTTCCCATTTATTTTCCTCATCAATGCCTGCATCTGCTTCAAAAATGTTCTCCCAACGTTAACACATGTAGCAAGCTGTCCAGTTGAAGTGCTAAGAAACCTAGCCTGCTAGACCGGCTAGCTCAGCCACATCAGTGCTGGGCCTCTTCCCTAAGACACCATGTCCTCAAAAAAAAAAAAATGAAAAAAAGGAAGAGAGA
>JARKHS020004074.1:0-49422 GCA_030143305.2 Amblyomma americanum
GCGTCAGGGCTCTCGTTCGGTTCATGAAACCGAAACAGCTTGAGAGATGAAATTGAATTACAAATTTTTTAGCGGTCCTAGGCCAATGCCATGCGGTGATGGCCATGTATTCAAATGTCTAAAGAATCGGTAAAAAATGCAATAAAATTAGGCATCTGTAGGAAGTATTCACAATGACTTCACTCGGGCGGCAGCAGCGACAGCTCGTATATATAGTGCTAGGCACCATGCTGGCCGCGTGGTCCGCCATACCGACGGACCAAGCTGTGTGAGCTCCCATTGAATACAATGAGCATTCTAGTTCACTGTACATTGGATGTGAACGGCATTAATATCCTAAGCGTCCAACATGGGTCAGCCAAGCGCATCACACCTTAGCGACAATGCGCAATTAAGGCTTGAACGCAGTAGCGAGGAAGAGATGCAGAGGGCATAACACTTTTCTAGAACGACCGAACTGTGTGTTCCGCAGCTTCCAAAAGGCACTGCGACCACGAAGGCGAAAAACGACGATGGAATTATTTAACTGCACATGCTTACATCCAGACCATTTTTGACCGAATGTTATTGCTAAATATCGTGTGTTCAGCCCGAAACACGTCCAGAAAGTGTTCTAATAGACAAGTGTTTCGCACTCCGTACAAACGAAAGCCCTGTGCAGCAGCGTTGAGCAGTGTTTTGCTCACTAGCGATCAACTGGAATTCGACATTATCTTGTGCCACAGGTTGGAATGTCTGAGGACTATACTTGCTGCACACAACTCGGCGTGTGACGCATGAACAACTCAGGGTAAAGCAATACCCCAGACGCACGTAACTATCTCAAGTGGCTTCGTCCCAGAGCAGCTGTCCAAGACTGACACAGAATGATCGCTGCACGCCCCGCGGTTGGTCGCTAATTGCGTTGATATCGGCTCGGTAGGGACGTCGAAACCATTCCGTGCGACGCTTCGCTGCCAGCTCGAGCATCCTGCTGCATTGCCCGCGAATGACGGTGGCCACCGAAGAAAGCCCACTTTTTAGCGTTTTCACGGCCATCAGATCTTCGGTCCGACCCACTGTTGGAACCTCACACATTGCAACTGAACACGGCAAAAAGCGCCCGTAATGCAGATTACCGGTTGCAGCACGCTGTCGACGCTGCTGAAATCCAAGGTAGCAACGAGAGAATGCCACTAACATAACATCCAACCAAACCAACACGAGGTTGATAGTGCGCTATTAAATAGGGCTAATGGGGAGATAAAGGCCCGAGAGCAGCAGCGCCAGCTAGGTGAAAACCACGGAAAATACCGAGGCGCCGCATGGTGGCGACAATGCGCCTTTCACCTGAAAGCCACGCTAGCCGTGCGCCACGTCGATTTTTTCCTACAGTTATTGCGTGGTAGAAAAACCACGGCGGCGGGGCGCTGGACGTTCTTGGGCCGCGCTACATGACGCGAAAAAGCGCCTCAGAGAAGGCAATGATGTTTCAGTCGCCACGAAATCAATGAACAAGGTTTTCTCCTTTTATAATTGACAAAATACACGTTAAAAGGCGTGCAGTTACGTCTGGAAATGATTTTATGTACATTTAGTACTGTCTCAGTATTTTTGTGCGTGTTGAGCGGAGACAATGGGCCGGAAATGTTTGGACTGGCTACACTGTGCGAAAGAAATCGCGGTACGAATAGCACGAAGTATATACCTACCTCTGCGTTCTCCCCAACCGATGGCGTTTAGCTGTCAGCCCCACCGTATCTGCAGGTTCAGGTTAGCTCGCTCCATTGGAATGAACCAACAACCCAAATGAGAAGCTTCGGCGTTGCACTACGTTGCGCGTGAGCGAGCGCCGTTGGCTACGCATCAGTGGTCCTTCCAGGAGCGGCAGAGGCACGTCCAACACAAGTATTGAGGGGTGGAGAGTAATAGTAAGTGAAAATTGGTTCACTGTGGGCTACCACGTGAACCGCACTATCGAGAATGGGAAAGAATAAATGAAGCAATGACCGCAAAAATGGAGTTCTACAGATTAATTTCTACCGCAGTAATGGCGGGATCTTTATGTGCTAGGGTGGTCAAACGGGCTAGTTGGTAGCTCATAATTTGCAAAAAAACAGCGCACCTTTATACACGGACAGAGGCAGATATAACGACACAGCGCTGTGTCGTTATATCTCCCTCTGTCCGTGTCTAAAGGTGCGCTGTTTTTTTCCAAATCTTTATGTGCCCTGTCATCACTCAGCACACGGGCGTATTTTTTCATTCCGCCTCCATGGAAACGTAGCCGCCGCAGGCGACATTTGATCGGGTGTGCTTTTGCTGGACAGCCGAGCGCCTCACTACTCTGCCACTTAACTCTGGCGCGTAACAAAAATAAATGAGCAAATCAAAGGCGCAGTAATTCTACGCATAGTGGACATCTCCACCAGGCCGTGAGGAAAGGGATGAAGGAGGGATCAAAAGATGGAAGAGAGAGGAATAACCGCTGTGTTGAAGGCCTCCGGATTAATTACGACCACGTGAGGACCTTCAAAGTGCACTGACATCGCGCAGCTGATGTACAGGCGCCATGTGATTTATGCTTCTATCGAAACGCGGCCGCCGAAGCCCAGACCTGATCCGCGGCGTGGTTTTGCCCGGCAGCCACACCACTAACCTCCGAGCAAGCGCCGTTGTTGAGAGAAAGAAAACTTCTTTTGAGGAAAGCAAAGGCTCAGCAAGTGACTCAGATCTAGGTGGACAGCTCAACCGCGACGTGAGGAAAGAGGTGGAGCAGGGATCGAAAAAATAAATGAAAATTGGTTTTTGAGGAAAGGAAATGGCGCGGTAACTGTCTCACATCTCCCGGTGGACGAAGAAACCAGAAAAGATTAGAGGGACTCCCCAGCGCCACCCTAAAGGTTTGACGGGATAGTGGCCTGTGGTCCTGACTCACTGCAAACAAACTAATTAGCCTACAGCCAAAAGATGCCACTTTACATGAAAGACTGCACGACTTACACATCAACTCCCACTTGTTCCCAAGCCGTTCAAGCGTGCCTTGTGTGTGCTATATACTCTGTAGCGAGTTTGGCTCCCAACCGAAGGATCGGGGAATCGAACCCCGCCTAAGATTCTAATTGTAATAATTAAGTCAAAACAAAATCTTCATAAAATTGAGTAATTTGGAACATGCCGCCACCCTTAATTCTCTTACATTTCATGTTTTAATCACTTTCATTCCACTCATGATATCACGTACATTTCACGTGAGCGTTCTGGGATGTTTGCAGTTCCCGCGGGAGGTCATGTGGCTATGACGCCATGGTCCTGTCGAGCAATCATGATATTCGCGTAACAACGCCACCGATGAAGGCTTTTCTGCGTCACGAACTTCTTAACGCTATCGCGTTAAAAAGGGCAGCAGTGTTATGCTCCGGTAAATTTACAACACGTGGCGTTCTTCCACATGTACACCCGGTAAGGTTAGCGGCGGAGGGGATGAGACAAGGGGGCAAAGGAAATGAAATGAAAGCAAACGAAATGGCGCAGTAACTGTCTCGCTTCTCGGTGGACACCTCAACCGCGTCGTAAGAGAGGGGAGGAATGGAAGGGAAAGAAGAGAGACAGGAGTGCCGTGGGGGACGGCTCTCGAATAATTTCAACCGCTCGCTCGATCGGCTTATTTTCGCACTTTTGCATAATTAATGATAAAAAGTTGCAGCTGTAGGTTTTTTTTTTTTCAATTGGACATGTGGTTCATGAAGTTATACAAATTAAAAATATTCCACATGTTTGTCGTGTTGATCTCTATGGAAGTTCAAGTGTGCCATCCAGCTTGCCGGAAAATATCCCGCACACACGTGCCTACACGAATTTGCTGTGCAGTTCATAAACGCCCAACCCATTCCATACAAAACATGACACATTTAACTAGCCGAATTTGTTCAAGATAACAGACATCAGAGATCAAGACATCAGAGAGAAGAAATATCTGTACCTTTCGAGATGAGTGAACACTTCCAGATGCGGAGCTGTCCGGCTGGTCAAGGGTAAGCATGAGGACGGCATACTGATTGCTGCTGCAGCTGTCGTGGACTCTTTCTCTGAATACCAAAGAAATCCGCGACGAGTTGTGGTTGGATATCTGTACTTCGACAATACGGCCGAGTTTGAAAGCAGCTGGGATCCCAAATTATGCCGCTGCGCAAAAGCCTCTCCTCACTTAGCGACAGCGCAAACAACGCCTGCACTTCGCACAGGACCATCAGCATTGGAG
Source organism: Amblyomma americanum (assembly GCA_030143305.2). Taxonomy (NCBI): domain Eukaryota; kingdom Metazoa; phylum Arthropoda; class Arachnida; order Ixodida; family Ixodidae; genus Amblyomma; species Amblyomma americanum. Next base: position 4,241 of record JARKHS020004074.1, read on the forward strand.
CACAGTAGAATGGCGCAAAGTAATTCTTTCTGATGACTACTTTCTGCACCTCCGCTTAAACAGGCGTCTCTAATCCCTGCCACATAAGAAACTTTCCCCGGAGGACTCCTACCACTATAAGACGCATCCAAACACTTATTTTCCACGATCTCCAACACCTACACCGCATTCACCCAACATTATACGCGGACACATGTCCTTGGCGTTCCAAAACGCCCACATTCACGCACATTGCATTGATATGCTCAGCTAAACCGAACCGCTCAAAGCCGCGCAACGCGGCGCTGGAGCAGTGGGAGGTGACGCTGACCAGCGGCACCCTGGAAGATCAGGAGGCACTAATCGGCATCGCCAAAGCGTCGGCGGAAGCCACTGGAGTCTTGGACTGAGGAACCCACCCACACTCCGCTCCAGTGTTCTTTTTTACAATTAAATGTTTATTCTCTCCCTCTCTCGAACGATCGCCTAAAGAGTTCGGTTCGTGCCGCGAAGGGCGCGCGCTGCCTGCAAACTGCGACGCGGTGACGGTGGCCAGGGCGTCGCCGTATATACCCCCGTGTTTCACGAGTAACGAGAAGGACGTTAAAGCAAGCGCGAGGGATAGCGAATGATCGCGCGTCTCTGCCTACGCACCACTCGCCGCGGCCATAATGTCTCGCGGCGTGTATCTGTGCTGCGTATCTAGCTACGAGGGGTGGCGCATTTCGCGTCTCTCCAGACCGGCCAATTTGGCAGCCTTTAGGGCTTCTTATGCCGCTGCAAGTGCATGCAGCTAACCTCATAGGGACAAGACGAAAACAGACACACACAAAAAAACTCACCTTGGCTTCTTTCTTGCATTGTTAGCCTGGTCCTTTGAAAGCGCGATCACCCGATGTCGCTTGCACTTGCTTGCCTAGCCGCCTTGTGATTCGGGAGAGCTAGATGCGTTGGTTTTCCTGCCCCTGTTACGTATCACTCAACGTGGCCCTGACGGCGTGAAGCGCTGACACTGAGCGGAAATGAGGCCGAGAACCCAGGAGCAGGCACCGCTTTATTTTGGCCGCGCATGCGCACGGGACGCATAACTCAAACCCAGCGTCCGTTAGACGCTCCGCGGAGCAGTGTCGGCGCGCTGTATAGAAAGGGCTGCTCACCACTGTATCTATCCAGGCGAAACTTGACCAGGGCAACAGCGGACGCGCTGTATAGAACGCCGTTCGTGGAGAGTGGAAAGTCCTTCAAGCTGATAGCGAATAAATCATCCCTCTCTACAATTCTGGGCCAAAGAAGATGTCGGAGACCATTTCCGCGGGCGGTCACAGCACCCTAAATTTACAGGGAACACACAGGACACATTCTATCAATGCTATGGATGCTCTGAACCCTGCATCAATTTTTGTTCTTTCATGTCGGACCTATGACTACGCCGATATGTGCTCGCAATAGTTTTTTCCTCCTCAAATGGCTTCTATTTTATGTACAATGTGACCTGCCTTCCTCGCGTGTGATATATGTAGGACAAAGCGGGCAGCAAATGCTCCACCCTAGCCCTGCCCCGGCCAACTGCATGCCTGGTGCAGTGAATAAAGAAGCCAAGCCCTAGCGCCAAGCGCTTCATGTAGTCAGGTCGTACGCTGCAAGCAAGGAAAGAGACCCGGCTGCAAGCATGAAAGGACGCACGAGCAATGCGCTATCACTGGTAGTACAACATCAGGCTGCGCGGCGATGCAGTTCTATTTTCGCCTCCTCTCGCGCGCCCCGACATATTTTGGCAATCGCCCGGGCCAAATTAGGAGGTCGCCATCGAGTCGGGCACGGTAAATAATGGTTTGATGTGAACTTTGGTCCAAATCGGCCAAGATCATAATTTGAGGTTGCCTAGACCCAATTTTTGGAAATTACTCGGAACAAAATTGGAGGTTGCCAGCGTGCCGGGCATGCTCAGTTATGGTTAGACATCGATTTTAGTCCAAATCGGATGAGGTCAAATTTCGGGGGTGGCCCGAGCCAGATTTTTCGAAATGATAAGTGCCTAATTTGGAGGTAGCCCCTAACATCGCACAGCAGCGTTTCGCCTCCATCGAAACGCGGTCGAACCCAACCGCGGCGGCCGCGTTTCGGTGGAGGCGAAATGCTAAGGCGCCAGTGTGCTGTGCGATGTCAGTGCAGGTTAAAGATCCCCAGGTGGGAGAACTCATTCCATAGCCCTCCACAATGGTACCTCTTCTTTTCTGCCTTCAGTCCCTCCTTTACTCTTCCCTTAGGCGCGGTTCAGGTGTACGCCGAGAGGTGAGACATATAATGCGCCACTTCCTTTCCTCAAAAAAAAACAATTTTCAGTTTTTATTCCAAAGCCCTCCACTATGGCACCTCTTTCTTCCTTTCTTCTTTCACTCGCTCCTTTATCTTTTCCCTTACGATGCGGTGCGGGTCTCCACCGAGATATGTGAGACAGTTACTGCACCGTTTCCTTTCCAAAAAAAAAGTTTCAATTTTTTCTACAACGACCTCCACTACTGCACCTCTTTCTTCCTTTCTTCTTTCACTCGCTCTTTTATCCCTTCCCTTGCGACCCGGTTCGGGACTCCACAGAGACATGTGAGACAGTTACTGCGACATTTTCTTTCGACAAAAAAAAAACACTTTTCAATTTTTTTGCCCACTCAACACGCAACGTGCGCATCCGCCTCGCTTGGATCCCTGGACACACGGGCCATGACGACTGGAACCAGTGCGCTCACAATGCGACTCGGGAGAGTGTCTCTTTCCTTCCTCCGCTGGTATACCCCGCAGTTACCGACGACACTGCTCATCAGAGGTGGGCAACCTCACGAGGTTTCGACCTCACTAGATCGACCTCAACCTCAAAATGACCTCAACCTCACGTCGTCCGGTGAGGTTGAGGTGAGATCGGCGACGGCTCGAAATTTTGTGAGTGAGGTCTGCAAATCAGGAGGCGGCAGAGGAAAATTGAAACCATATGCGCGAAGGCGATGCCCTGGCCCGCGCTTGCCCGAGAATGGCTGCGTTCCAATACTCCCAAGTAGACGGCTACTTAGACGTCTAGCCGGACAGCCGCCATCTTGGGACGCGCTCCATTTCTCGGCGAAGCAGTCTAATAAGACTGCTTCGCCGAAGTCCACATCGATGCAGGCTAACTTGCTGTCTAAAGATGGCGGAGCTGATGTACGCGGATGAGCGAGTCGTGCTCTTGCGGGCGTCGGACTGTACCCGGAGTATAGGAAAGGAAAAATGTGAGTCATTCCATTATGTTATTTGGTACGCAAAGTAGTGGCTAATTAATCTTCGTGGACGTGCGATTCCTAGCAGTGAATCACGCAGGAGAAAATCGTGCAGTTGAGAGCTTTGCTACAGCAGCGGACGCTGTAGGTCTGTTTACGTGATCCGGCATCTGACGATGCCGGATCTTAATTAGCACCTTGATTTTAGAGAATACTCGTCGCTGTCGTTGGTTTCCTCGACGGGCGTTAAGACGGCTGGCGTGACGGTTAACAAATGTGTTCTTCTGTTGCTGTATTAGTTGCATCAACTCTTTCGCGTGCATTCTTTTTTATCTCTACACTTTCAGAACAAATACACCGGCATGTTGCGAATTGGTTTTAGTCTTTGCAGGATTAAAGAGCGCTGCTGTATTTAGGTCTCTCGCTGTCTCCGAGTGACACGTACGGTAGACAGCTGGTTTAACGTCACGTATGTGTTTTTCTGTTGCAGTGTATATTAGCCGTATCGCATTTCGCGCATATTGGTTACAGTCTTTCGTATTCTTTCTTATGTTTACAGGACCGTCTGGACGAGCACGTTCGTGGAGCATGTACAGTTTAGCATCAATAATAAAAGCATAATCGCATATCTCTTTAGCGTCGTCTTCTGAGAGCGGCCCCGTCTGCTACAAGTAGACTGACCGATAGGCACATCCACCAGCCCGGTTTACGCGCAAAGTCATTGCAGAAGAAATGTGTAAACTTGTTGAAAACACGTTTTTAATTATCGTTATTGCTCAGTTTGTGAAAAATAGCAGTACAACTGTTCATAAGCTTTAGTTACATTATTATGCCGCGAGGCGGCGTGAGCAGTAGACAAGTTCCAATACGTGGACATGTAGACTGCTTCCTAGACGTCACACTAGACGTCTTGAGTATTGGAACGCAGCCAGTGTCGCGCGGCGGCACGAGCAGACGATTTTCACGGCTACCGGAAGTGTGCCCGTGACGTCGAGGCTGCCGTGGCTCCAGCGAATGAGAGAGTGTGGTGGCCTGGCGACGTCATGGGTAGTATAACGTCTTTCTTCCACGATTTTAGTTCCAAAGTCAGTCACTGCGAGCACACCAGTCGGCCCGCGAATTTTAAAAACCACGGTTTTTAAAGGTTCATAATAAATTGCCGGCTCAGTTCTGAAGACTCATACTTGGTGTGTATGCTTCTTAGCATCATTTCTAAGCATTGAAAACATTTACAAGTGACTTTTTATTCGTTGCATAGTCCCTTTAAGACCACAACAGACAGCAAGCGAAGGAATGCGACGCTCACCGCAATCCAGATGACGAGAGCACGGCCGGTCTCGAGGGTAGACACCCTATCGAGGGGAGCGCGCGCTCCTTACTCGGGACCGGTCGTGGGCGAGAGAGATCGGACCAAGGTGCCGTGGACCGGACGGACGCTGCTGCTGGGGTGCGAAAGCCGCAAGTCGCAAACCGAACGCCAGCTGATGACGTATTTATGGGCGGGGCTCAGTCCCAGTGCTGTTTGCTTTATTTTTTTGTGGTGCCCCGCGTGTACGAGTTGAGGGGACAGAGGAGGAGCGTAATTTTTAACCGTCTATGTCTTGGTTGTTATTGGTGCTAGCTCAAAAATTCTTGCGCTGGGGTGACGAGTCGTGGAATGCCTATCTCTCGTCTGCTTTACGTAACCTCAATTAATTTAAAGCATAGTCCCTTTAAGGCGTGGTTCGGGTGTCCACTGAGATGTGACAGTTAGTGCGCCAGTTCTTTTCCTCAAAAAACAATTTTCAACTGGTGATACGTTTGTTGGAAATCGAACCCTTGAAACAGGGTGGTTTAAGTATTGTTGTGAGTTAAAGGAGTATAGAGACCTAACGTTTGGGTGCGTTTTTTTTTGTAATGGTGCGTAATGCATTATTATACATGTATTACCACATGGTATTCTCCTGCGACCAGGAAATAATTTATAATCGCATTTCTTTCTCGCGCTGTTTTGGTTTCAACAGCCAAGTGAGGACGGTGACGTCAGCATGTGCTTACAGGTCACGTGAGGCATAAAAAAACTAATATAATCGCTGCTTCCACAATCGTTGCATACCGGCTCTTGAGGAAGGCTGGCTTCAGCACTGCAGTAAATTATAACGGTGAAGCAGCGATTATATGGACGCTTTGTCATGCCTCACGAGACACAAAACACCATGACGAAAAAAAAATCCATTATAAATTATTTAGCTGTCTTAGGCGAATATCACATGGGGATTCATGCATAGTTGTGTATTTCGCATCACTGTAGAGAAGAAAACAAACCATCAAAATAGGTGTTTATACTCCTTTAAAACTACCTATCAGTGTTTATATTGTAGTTTTTCCGTGTCTCATGTTATTTAAAGTTTGCGCGTCAGGGCTCTCGTTCGGTTCATGAAACCGAAACAGCTTGAGAGATGAAATTGAATTACAAATTTTTTAGCGGTCCTAGGCCAATGCCATGCGGTGATCCATGTATTCAAATGTCTAAAGAATCGGTAAAAAATGCAATAAAATTAGGCATCTGTAGGAAGTATTCACAATGACTTCACTCGGGCGGCAGCAGCGACAGCTCGTATATATAGTGCTAGGCACCATGCTGGCCGCGTGGTCCGCCATACCGACGGACCAAGCTGTGTGAGCTCCCATTGAATACAATGAGCATTCTAGTTCACTGTACATTGGATGTGAACGGCATTAATATCCTAAGCGTCCAACATGGGTCAGCCAAGCGCATCACACCTTAGCGACAATGCGCAATTAAGGCTTGAACGCAGTAGCGAGGAAGAGATGCAGAGGGCATAACACTTTTCTAGAACGACCGAACTGTGTGTTCCGCAGCTTCCAAAAGGCACTGCGACCACGAAGGTAAAAAACGACGATGGAATTATTTAACTGCACATGCTTACATCCAGACCATTTTTGACCGAATGTTATTGCTAAATATCGTGTGTTCAGCCCGAAACACGTCCAGAAAGTGTTCTAATAGACAAGTGTTTCGCACTCCGTACAAACGAAAGCCCTGTGCAGCAGCGTTGAGCAGTGTTTTGCTCACTAGCGATCAACTGGAATTCGACATTATCTTGTGCCACAGGTTGGAATGTCTGAGGACTATACTTGGTGCACACAACTCAGCGTGTGACACATGAACAACTCAGGGTAAACAATACCCCAGACGCACGTAACTATCTCAAGTGGCTTCATCATAGAGCAGCTGTCCAAGACTGACACAGAATGATCGCTGCACGCCCCGCGGTTGGTCGCTAATTGCGTTGATATCGGCTCGGTAGGGACGTCGAAACCATTCCGTGCGACGCTTCGCTGCCAGCTCGAGCATCCTGCTGCATTGCCCGCGAATGACGGTGGCCACCGAAGAAAGCCCACTTTTTAGCGTTTTCACGGCCATCAGATCTTCGGTCCGACCCACTGTTGGAACCTCACACATTGCAACTGAACACGGCAAAAAGCGCCCGTAATGCAGATTACCGGTTGCAGCACGCTGTCGACGCTGCTGAAATCCAAGGTAGCAACGAGAGAATGCCACTAACATAACATCCAACCAAACCAACACGAGGTTGATAGTGCGCTATTAAATAGGGCTAATGGGGAGATAAAGGCCCGAGAGCAGCAGCACCAGCTAGGTGAAAACCACGGAAAATACCGAGGCGCCGCATGGTGGCGACAATGCGCCTTTCACCTGAAAGCCAAGCTAGCCGTGCGCCACGTCGATTTTTTCCTACAGTTATTGCGTGGTAGAAAAACCACGGCGGCGGGGCGCTGGACGTTCTTGGGCCGCGCTACATGACGCGAAAAAGCGCCTCAGAGAAGGCAATGATGTTTCAGTCGCCACGAAATCAATGAACAAGGTTTTCTCCTTTTATAATTGACAAAATACACGTTAAAAGGCGTGCAGTTACGTCTGGAAATGATTTTATGTACATTTAGTACTGTCTCAGTATTTTTGTGCGTGTTGAGCGGAGACAATGGGCCGGAAATGTTTGGACTGGCTACACTGTGCGAAAGAAATCGCGGTACGAATAGCACGAAGTATATACCTACCTCTGCGTTCTCCCCAACCGATGGCGTTTAGCTGTCAGCCCCTCCGTATCTGCAGGTTCAGGTTAGCTGGCGCCATTGGAATGAACCAACAACCTCAATGAGAAGCTTCGGCGTTGTACTACTTTGCGCGTGAGCGAGCGCCGTTCCTACGCATCAGTGGTCCTTCCAGGAGCGGCAGAGGCACGTCCAACACAAGTATTGAGGGGTGGAGAGTAATAGTAAGTGAAAATTGGTTCACTGTGGGCTACCACGTGAACCGCACTATCGAGAATGGGAAAGAATAAATGAAGCAATGACCGCAAAAATGGAGTTCTACAGATTAATTTCTACCGCAGTAATGGCGGGATCTTTATGTGCTAGGGTGGTCAAACGGGCTAGTTGGTAGCTCATAATTTGCAAAAAAACAGCGCACCTTTATACACGGACAGAGGCAGATATAACGACACAGCGCTGTGTCGTTATATCTCCCTCTGTCCGTGTCTAAAGGTGCGCTGTTTTTTTCCAAATCTTTATGTGCCCTGTCATCACTCAGCACACGGGCGTATTTTTTCATTCCGCCTCCATGGAAACGTAGCCGCCGCAGGCGACATTTGATCGGGTGTGCTTTTGCTGGACAGCCGAGCGCCTCACTACTCTGCCACTTAACTCTGGCGCGTAACAAAAATAAATGAGCAAATCAAAGGCGCAGTAATTCTACGCATAGTGGACATCTCCACCAGGCCGTGAGGAAAGGGATGAAGGAGGGATCAAAAGATGGAAGAGAGAGGAATAACCGCTGTGTTGAAGGCCTCCGGATTAATTACGACCACGTGAGGACCTTCAAAGTGCACTGACATCGCGCAGCTGATGTACAGGCGCCATGTGATTTATGCTTCTATCGAAACGCGGCCGCCGAAGCCCAGACCTGATCCGCGGCGTGGTTTTGCCCGGCAGCCACACCACTAACCTCCGAGCAAGCGCCGTTGTTGAGAGAAAGAAAACTTCTTTTGAGGAAAGCAAAGGCTCAGCAAGTGACTCAGATCTAGGTGGACAGCTCAACCGCGACGTGAGGAAAGAGGTGGAGCAGGGATCGAAAAAATAAATGAAAATTGGTTTTTGAGGAAAGGAAATGGCGCGGTAACTGTCTCACATCTCCCGGTGGACGAAGAAACCAGAAAAGATTAGAGGGACTCCCCAGCGCCACCCTAAAGGTTTGACGGGATAGTGGCCTGTGGTCCTGACTCACTGCAAACAAACTAATTAGCCTACAGCCAAAAGATGCCACTTTACATGAAAGACTGCACGACTTACACATCAACTCCCACTTGTTCCCAAGCCGTTCAAGCGTGCCTTGTGTGTGCTATATACTCTGTAGCGAGTTTGGCTCCCAACCGAAGGATCGGGGAATCGAACCCCGCCTAAGATTCTAATTGTAATAATTAAGTCAAAACAAAATCTTCATAAAATTGAGTAATTTGGAACATGCCGCCACCCTTAATTCTCTTACATTTCATGTTTTAATCACTTTCATTCCACTCATGATATCACGTACATTTCACGTGAGCGTTCTGGGATGTTTGCAGTTCCCGCGGGAGGTCATGTGGCTATGACGCCATGGTCCTGTCGAGCAATCATGATATTCGCGTAACAACGCCACCGATGAAGGCTTTTCTGCGTCACGAACTTCTTAACGCTATCGCGTTAAAAAGGGCAGCAGTGTTATGCTCCGGTAAATTTACAACACGTGGCGTTCTTCCACATGTACACCCGGTAAGGTTAGCGGCGGAGGGGATGAGACAAGGGGGCAAAGGAAATGAAATGAAAGCAAACGAAATGGCGCAGTAACTGTCTCGCTTCTCGGTGGACACCTCAACCGCGTCGTAAGAGAGGGGAGGAATGGAAGGGAAAGAAGAGAGACAGGAGTGCCGTGGGGGACGGCTCTCGAATAATTTCAACCGCTCGCTCGATCGGCTTATTTTCGCACTTTTGCATAATTAATGATAAAAAGTTGCAGCTGTAGGTTTTTTTTTTTTCAATTGGACATGTGGTTCATGAAGTTATACAAATTAAAAATATTCCACATGTTTGTCGTGTTGATCTCTATGGAAGTTCAAGTGTGCCATCCAGCTTGCCGGAAAATATCCCGCACACACGTGCCTACACGAATTTGCTGTGCAGTTCATAAACGCCCAACCCATTCCATACAAAACATGACACATTTAACTAGCCGAATTTGTTCAAGATAACAGACATCAGAGATCAAGACATCAGAGAGAAGAAATATCTGTACCTTTCGAGATGAGTGAACACTTCCAGATGCGGAGCTGTCCGGCTGGTCAAGGGTAAGCATGAGGACGGCATACTGATTGCTGCTGCAGCTGTCGTGGACTCTTTCTCTGAATACCAAAGAAATCCGCGACGAGTTGTGGTTGGATATCTGTACTTCGACAATACGGCCGAGTTTGAAAGCAGCTGGGATCCCAAATTATGCCGCTGCGCAAAAGCCTCTCCTCACTTAGCGACAGCGCAAACAACGCCTGCACTTCGCACAGGACCATCAGCATTGGAGCACAGTAGAATGGCGCAAAGTAATTCTTTCTGATGACTACTTTCTGCACCTCCGCTTAAACAGGCGTCTCTAATCCCTGCCACATAAGAAACTTTCCCCGGAGGACTCCTACCACTATAAGACGCATCCAAACACTTATTTTCCACGATCTCCAACACCTACACCGCATTCACCCAACATTATACGCGGACACATGTCCTTGGCGTTCCAAAACGCCCACATTCACGCACATTGCATTGATATGCTCAGCTAAACCGAACCGCTCAAAGCCGCGCAACGCGGCGCTGGAGCAGTGGGAGGTGACGCTGACCAGCGGCACCCTGGAAGATCAGGAGGCACTAATCGGCATCGCCAAAGCGTCGGCGGAAGCCACTGGAGTCTTGGACTGAGGAACCCACCCACACTCCGCTCCAGTGTTCTTTTTTACAATTAAATGTTTATTCTCTCCCTCTCTCGAACGATCGCCTAAAGAGTTCGGTTCGTGCCGCGAAGGGCGCGCGCTGCCTGCAAACTGCGACGCGGTGACGGTGGCCAGGGCGTCGCCGTATATACCCCCGTGTTTCACGAGTAACGAGAAGGACGTTAAAGCAAGCGCGAGGGATAGCGAATGATCGCGCGTCTCTGCCTACGCACCACTCGCCGCGGCCATAATGTCTCGCGGCGTGTATCTGTGCTGCGTATCTAGCTACGAGGGGTGGCGCATTTCGCGTCTCTCCAGACCGGCCAATTTGGCAGCCTTTAGGGCTTCTTATGCCGCTGCAAGTGCATGCAGCTAACCTCATAGGGACAAGACGAAAACAGACACACACAAAAAAACTCACCTTGGCTTCTTTCTTGCATTGTTAGCCTGGTCCTTTGAAAGCGCGATCACCCGATGTCGCTTGCACTTGCTTGCCTAGCCGCCTTGTGATTCGGGAGAGCTAGATGCGTTGGTTTTCCTGCCCCTGTTACGTATCACTCAACGTGGCCCTGACGGCGTGAAGCGCTGACACTGAGCGGAAATGAGGCCGAGAACCCAGGAGCAGGCACCGCTTTATTTTGGCCGCGCATGCGCACGGGACGCATAACTCAAACCCAGCGTCCGTTAGACGCTCCGCGGAGCAGTGTCGGCGCGCTGTATAGAAAGGGCTGCTCACCACTGTATCTATCCAGGCGAAACTTGACCAGGGCAACAGCGGACGCGCTGTATAGAACGCCGTTCGTGGAGAGTGGAAAGTCCTTCAAGCTGATAGCGAATAAATCATCCCTCTCTACAATTCTGGGCCAAAGAAGATGTCGGAGACCATTTCCGCGGGCGGTCACAGCACCCTAAATTTACAGGGAACACACAGGACACATTCTATCAATGCTATGGATGCTCTGAACCCTGCATCAATTTTTGTTCTTTCATGTCGGACCTATGACTACGCCGATATGTGCTCGCAATAGTTTTTTCCTCCTCAAATGGCTTCTATTTTATGTACAATGTGACCAGCCTTCCTCGCGTGTGATATATGTAATCTCATCGGGACAAAGCGGGCAGCAAATGCTCCACCCTAGCCCTGCCCCGGCCAACTGCATGCCTGGTGCAGTGAATAAAGAAGCCAAGCCCTAGCGCCAAGCGCTTCATGTAGTCAGCTCGTACGCTGCAAGCAAGGAAAGAGACCCGGCTGCAAGCATGAAAGGACGCACGAGCAATGCGCTATCACTGGTAGTACAACATCAGGCAGCGCGGCGATGCAGTTCTATTTTCGCCTCCTCTCGCGCGCCCCGACATATTTTGGCAATCGGCCGGGCCAAATTAGGAGGTCGCCATCGAGTCGGGCACGGTAAATAATGGTTTGATGTGAACTTTGGTCCAAATCGGCCAAGATCATAATTTGGGGTTGCCTAGACCCAATTTTTGGAAATTACTCGGAACAAAATTGGAGGTTGCCAGCGTGCCGGGCATGCTCAGTTATGGTTAGACATCGATTTTAGTCCAAATCGGATGAGGTCAAATTTCGGGGGTGGCCCGAGCCAGATTTTTCGAAATGATAAGTGCCTAATTTAGAGGTAGCCCCTAACATCGCACAGCAGCGTTTCGCCTCCATCGAAACGCGGTCGAACCCAACCGCGGCGGCCGCGTTTCGGTGGAGGCGAAATGCTAAGGCGCCAGTGTGCTGAGCGATGTCAGTGCAGGTTAAAGATCCCCAGGTGGGCGAACTCATTCCATAGCCCTCCACAACGGTACCTCTTCTTTTCTGCCTTCAGTCCCTCCTTTACCCTTCCCTTAGGCGCGGTTCAGGTGTACGCCGAGAGGTGAGACATATAATGCGCCACTTCCTTTCCTCAAAAAAAACAATTTTCTGTTTTTGTTCCAAAGCCCTCCACTATGGCACCTCTTTCTTCCTTTCTTCTTTCACTCGCTCCTTTATCTTTTCCCTTACGATGCGGTGGGGGTCTCCACCGAGATATGTGAGACAGTTACTGCACCGTTTCCTTTCCAAAAAAAAGTTTCAATTTTTTCTACAACGACCTCCACTACTGCACCTCTTTCTTCCTTTCTTCTTTCACTCGCTCTTTTATCCCTTCCCTTGCGACTCGGTTCGGGTCTCCACAGAGACATGTGAGACGGTTACAGCGCCATTTTCTTTCGTAAAAAAAACAATTTTCAATTTTTTTGCCCTCTCAACACGCAACGTGCGCATCCGCCTCGCTTGGATCCCTGGACACACGGGCCATGACGACAGGAACCAGTGCGCTCACAATGCGACTCGGGAGAGTGTCTCTTTCCTTCCTCCGCTGGTATACCCCGCAGTTACCGACGACACTGCTCATCAGAGGTGGGCAACCTCACGAGGTTTCGACCTCACTAGATCGACCTCAACCTCAAAATGACCTCAACCTCACGTCGTCCGGTGAGGTTGAGGTGAGATCGGCGACGGCTCGAAATTTTGTGAGTGAGGTCTGCAAATCAGCAGGAGGCGGCAGAGGAAAATTGAAACCATATGCGCGAAGGCGATGCCCTGGCCCGCGCTTGCCCGAGAATGGCTGCGTTCCAATACTCCCAAGTAGACGGCTACTTAGACGTCTAGCCGGACAGCCGCCATCTTGGGACGCGCTCCATTTCTCGGCGAAGCAGTCCAATAAGACTGCTTCGCCGAAGTCCACATCGATGCACGCTAACTTGCTGTCTAAAGATGGCGGAGTTGATGTACGCGGATGAGCGAGTCGTGCTCTTGCGGGCGTCGGACTGTACCCGGAGTATAGGAAAGGAAAAATGTGAGTCATTCCATTATGTTATTTGGTACGCAAACTAGTGGCTAATTAATCTTCGTGGACGCGCGATTCCTAGCAGTGAATCACGCAGGAGAAAATCGTGCAGTTGAGAGCTTTGCTACAGCAGCGGACGCTGTAGGTCTGTTTACGTGATCCGGCATCTGACGATGCCGGATCTTAATTAGCACCTTGATTTTAGAGAATACTCGTCGATGTCGTTGGTTTCCTCGACGGGCGTTAAGACGGCTGGCGTGACGGTTAACAAATGTGTTCTTCTGTTGCTGTATTAGTTGCATCAACTCTTTCGCGTGCATTCTTTTTTATCTCTACACTTTCAGAACAAATACACCGGCATGTTGCGAATTGGTTTTAGTCTTTGCAGGATTAAAGAGCGCTGCTGTATTTAGGTCTCTCGCTGTCTCCGAGTGACACGCACGGTAGACAGCAGGTTTAACGTCACGTATGTGTTTTTCTGTTGCAGTGTATATTAGCCGTATCGCATTTCGCGCATATTGGTTACAGTCTTTCGTATTCTTTCTTATGTTTACAGGACCGTCTGGACGAGCACGTTCGTGGAGCATGTACAGTTTAGCATCAATAATAAAAGAATAATCGCATATCTCTTTAGCGTCGTCTTCTGAGAGCGGCCCCGTCTGCTACAAGTAGACTGACCGATAGGCACATCCACCAGCCCGGTTTACGCGCAAAGTCATTGCAGAAGAAATGTGTAAACTTGTTGAAAACACGTTTTTAAGTATCGTTATTGCTCAGTTTGTGAAAAATAGTAGTACAACTGTTCATAAGCTTTAGTTACATTATTATGCCGCGAGGCGGCGTGAGCAGTAGACAAGTTCCAATACGTGGACATGTAGACTGCTTCCTAGACGTCACACTAGACGTCTTGTTAGACGTCTAGAGTATTGGAACGCAGCCAGTGTCGCGCGGCGGCACGAGCAGACGATTTTCACGGCTACCGGAAGTGTGCCCGTGACGTCGAGGCTGCCGTGGCTCCAGCGAATGAGAGTGTGTGGTGGCCTGGCGACGTCATGGGTAGTGTGACGTCTTTCTTCCACGATTTTAGTTCCAAAGTCAGTCACTGCGAGCACACCAGTCGGCCCGCGAATTTTAAAAACCACGGTTTTTAAAAGTTCACAATAAATTGCCGGCTCAGTTCTGAAGACTCATACTTGGTGTGTATGCTTCTTAGCATCATTTCTAAGCATTGAAAACATTTACAAGTGACTTTTTATTCGTTGCATAGTCCCTTTAAGACCACAACAGACAGCAAGCGAAGGAATGCGACGCTCACCGCAATCCAGATGACGAGAGCACGGCCGGTCTCGAGGGTAGACACCCTATCGAGGGGAGCGCGCGCTCCTTACTCGGGACCGGTCGTGGGCGAGAGAGATCGGACCAAGGTGCCGTGGACCGGACGGACGCTGCTGCTGGGGTGCGACCACCGCAAGTCGCAAACCGAACGCCAGCTGATGACGTATTCATGGGCGGGGCTCAGTCCCAGAGCTGTTAGCTTTATTTTTTTGTGGTGCACCGCGTGTACGAGTTGAGGGGGGAGAGGAGGAGCGTAATTTTTAACCGTCTATGTCTTGGTTGTTATTGATGCTACCTCAAAAATTCTTGCGCTGGGGTGACGAGTCATGGAATGCCTATCTCTCGTCTGCTTTACGTAACCTCAATTAATTTACTGCATGGTCCCTTTAAGGCGTGGTTCGGGTGTCCACTGAGGTGTGAGACAGTTACTGCGCCAGTTCTTTTCCTCAAAAACCAATTTTCAACTGGTGATACGTGGCTTGTTGGAAATCGAACCCTTGAAACAGGGTGGTTTAAGTATTGTTGTGGGTTAAAGGAGTATAGAGACCTAACTTTTGGGTGCGTGTTTTTTTTTTGTAATGATGCGTAATGCATTATTATACATGTATTACCACATGGTATTCTCCTGCGACCAGGAAATAATTTATAATCGCATTTCTTTCTCGCGCTGTTTTGGTTTCAACAGCCAAGTGAGGACGGTGACGTCAAGCAGTGCAGTGCAGCTGAAACTGGGCGCTCCCGAGACCGTAGGAAGTGCGCTAGATTTATGCGACGCCTGCCGGATTCGTATGCATGCCGGCTATAGCGGCCGCGCGGAGCGAAAGTTTCGGTCGTGTCAGAGCAGTGCAGCTGAAATTGGGCGCTCCCGAGACCGTAGGAAGTGCGCTAGATTTATGCGACGCCTGCCGGATTCGTATGCATGCCGGCTATAGCGGCCGCGCGGAGCGAAAGTTTCGGTCGTGTCAGAGCAGTGCAGCTGAAATTGGGCGCTCCCGAGACCGTATAGGAAGCGCGCTAGATTTATGCAACGCCTGCCGGATTCGTATGCATGCCGGCTATAGCGGCCGCGCGGAGCGAAAGTTTCGGTCGTGTCAGAGCAGTGCGGCTGAAATTGGGCGCTCCCGAGACCGTATAGGAAGCGCGCTAGATTTATGCAACGCCTGCCGGATTCGTATGCATGCCGGCTATAGCGGCCGCGCGGAGCGAAAGTTTCGGTCGTGTCAGAGCAGTGCGGCTGAAATTGGGCGCTCCCGAGACCGTAGGAAGTGCGCTGGATTTATGCAACGCCTGCCGGATTCGTATGCATGCCGGCTATAGCGGCCGCGCGGAGCGAAAGTTTCGGTCGTGTGAGAGCAGTGCAGCTGAAATTGGGCGCTGCCGAGACCGTAGGAAGCACGCTAGATTTATGCAACGCCTGCCCGATTCGTATGCATGCCGGCTATAGCGGCCGCGCAGAGCGAAAGTTTCGGTCGTGTCAGAGCAGTGCGGCTGAAATTGGGCGCTCCCGAGACCGTATAGGAAGCGCGCTAGATTTATGCAACGCCTGCCGGATTCGTATGCATGCCGGCTATAGCGGCCGCGCGGAGCGAAAGTTTCGGTCGTGTCAGAGCAGTGCGGCTGAAATTGGGCGCTCCCGAGACCGTATAGGAAGTGCGCTAGATTTATGCAACGCCTGCCGGATTCGTATGCATGCCGGCTATAGCGGCCGCGCGGAGCGAAAGTTTCGGTCGTGTCAGAGCAGTGCGGCTGAAATTGGGCGCTCCCGAGACCGTATAGGAAGCGCGCTAGATTTATGCAACGCCTGCCGGATTCGTATGCATGCCGGCTATAGCGGCCGCGCGGAGCGAAAGTTTCGGTCGTGTCAGAGCAGTGCGGCTGAAATTGGGCGCTCCCGAGACCGTAGGAAGTGCGCTAGATTTATGCAACGCCTGCCGGATTCGTATGCATGCCGGCTATAGCGGCAGCGCGGAGCGAAAGTTTCGGTCGTGTCAGAGCAGTGCAGCTGAAATTGGGCGCTCCCGAGACCGTATAGGAAGCGCGCTAGATTTATGCAACGCCTGCCGGATTCGTATGTATGCCGGCTATAGCGGCCGCGCGGAGCGAAAGTTTCGGTCGTGTCAGAGCAGTGCAGCTGAAATTGGGCGCTCCCGAGACCGTAGGAAGTGCGCTAGATTTATGCAACGCCTGCCGGATTCGTATGCATGTCGGCTATAGCGGCCGCGCGGAGCGAAAGTTTCGGTCGTGTCAGAGCAGTGCGGCTGAAATTGGGCGCTCCCGAGACCGTAGGAAGTGCGCTGGATTTATGCAACGCCTGCCGGATTCGTATGCATGCCGGCTATAGCGGCCGCGCGGAGCGAAAGTTTCGGTCGTGTCAGAGCAGTGCAGCTGAAATTGGGCGCTGCCGAGACCGTAGGAAGCACGCTAGATTTATGCAACGCCTGCCGGATTCGTATGCATGCCGGCTATAGCGGCCGCGCAGAGCGAAAGTTTCGGTCGTGTCAGAGCAGTGCGGCTGAAATTGGGCGCTCCCGAGACCGTAGGAAGTGCGCTAGATTTATGCAACGCCTGCCGGATTCGTATGCATGCCGGCTGTTAAGTGGAAGCCCACAAGGCCGATGGGACCCCCCCCCCCCCGCACCTGTTACCAGGAGCGGTCATACCCGGGGGGAATCGAGGAATGCACGTCGAGGCGTGACGCCCGCGCTTAGGGTGAAAGGCGGCATTCCACTGGGCTCGCGACAGCCCACGGGGACAATGCCCTTCCCCCCCCCCCCGCACCTGCTTCCAGGAGCGATCATGTCCCGCGGAAGACATTCCTTAGCTGTCAATCCGATGCGTGGCAATCGATGGAATGTGCATGCAGCGAGCTGCGTACGCGGAGTCATGCGCCCTGCACGTTCCAGGAGGAGCGGGGTCCACTGGGCTCCGCCCACTTGTACATTGCATGGCTATTGGTTCAGATTGGGCGAGAGCTGGTTTGGTAAAGCTCCGCCCAAGTATCAAAGGGTTTAAAACCCGTGGGAAACAACGATTTGGGACGAGCGCGCCGAGTCTCAAGCTCGGCCGTTTTTTACAGCCTTTTTTTAAACAGCCTTTTTTAAACTGCCTCTTACTCACCTGTCTTTTTATGTCAGTGCCGTCGTTAATAAATAAGTTTTGTTTTGAGAAGTTGGAACTGCTGCCCCAACCGGCAACGTGTCGCCGGACGAAGACCTGAAGTACTCTTCGTACTGCTAAAAGACGTTCCCATCGGTAGGAGGGCAGAGGAAAGTTTAACTGGTGCCGTGACCAGGATCGTCTGAGCGGCTTCCTGCAGAGCGGTTGGAGGCAGTACCCACCAGAAGATTGACGGAGCAATATCTTGGTGAGAAGCCCCGGGGACCAAGGTCCGAGACCATATTCTTGCGAGAAGCCTTGGGAGTCAAGACTCCAAGGCAGTGACGAGGAGGGAGAGAAGTGGACCGACGGAGCGAAGCGCTGCGACTTCTTCGGCACCTTCGGTTGGCGGCTCGAAAAGGGTGGCACCTGCGGCTGGCGACATTGCAGGCCTGGAGGACGCGATAGGCCTGCGGCGAGCTCTCGGTTCCGGCCGCACTTCTGCGCCTCAGGACGTGACCTGCTGCTGCCACGAAGCAAGTGCCATGACGGACAGCCCGACAACGGAGTGAGTTTCCCCATTCTCACTTTACTTGCTTCGGGAGTGCTTGAGCCGTAAGGTTAGAATTACGCAAGGCACAATGGCTACATTTAGTTTGCGAAGTGGCTGTGGCTATGGGTTTGAATATGAGTACGAGTATGGCGCTGAGCGCGCAGAAATGTCAGAGGCCGAGCGGGCCATAGAAAAGGAGAGAGGCGACGCCATTATTCGAGACCTCAAGCGCCAGTTGGCGGTAGCCGAAGAGAAGCTACGGCAGGAGAGGATGAGAATTAAGCAACAGAAACGCTCTCGGAGAGCGGCGCGTGAACTGCCGAAGACGGCACCGACACAGCCATGCCCTATCATCGTGAACGACGCTGATCAAACGCTGATCGATGCGGCGATTAGAGAAGATAGCGGCAGCGGAATTCAATCGATGCTTATTGAGAGCAGTCGAGAAAATTCCCGGGTCCCTGCAGATAGTGCAGCGATCAGCAGCGTCGAGGAGCCGCACGTTGTGCAGTCAACCTCAATTGTCGACACAGAAAAGCAGCCGTTTATTCCCGAGGTGGAAGTGAGCTTCACAGACGTGGCCGGCAAAAATTCGTCGCATGACAAAACAGTGCAGGTCAACTCTGGCGAGGCAGCCGAGCAGGTTGTTAGCGGTGTTAATGGCACTGATGAACGCAACGGCATGAACTGCTCGGACGGCCCGGTTGCACCGTGCGACCTTTTGTTGCCAGCTGAAGCACCAGCATGCCAGGCAGAGAGCTGCGAAAGCGGCATGTGCGTTCGCGTTCAAACGGCATGCGCAGCATTTACAACGGCGTCGGAGAAGCCCGCACAGCTGGGTAGGCTAGGCTGTTCTGAGCCGGAGAACTCAGATTCGTTCAACGCCGCAATAAGCTTGGCTCTAGATGAGGGGAATCAAAGCAGTGACGACGGGGGATTCACCTCATGCCCTGGAAGAAGTGAAGTTACGCTACCACTGATAGAGGCGAAGCGCGACCCATGCTGCGATCTCCTTGCGGGTCTGGGCGACAGGCAGATCGAGAACATGGAGGTCTCTGATGACGAATTCATTGAGTTGCCCATGCCACGTTCTAAGAGGTTCTCTAGACCCGAGCAATCAAAGCCTTTCGCGGAGGCTTGTGCCCCATATGCGCAGACGGTCGGCCTCTCCTTCGAGGAAGATGAGAGAGACAACCCCAGAGCAGGACGAATGCGAGAATGGTGCTTTCTGAAGCGCGCAATGTACACTTTCGTGCGAACAGACATGTTCGATCCTGGGGGATAGGGACAAATGCATAATGGCCATAGCCTTAACCCACTTTGCCACTGCCAGGTTGCGATAGGCGTAAATATTCCTTGTGGCTCGAGCGCACGATGGGGCAGTGAGTGAGAGTGGGGGAACGTGATGAGTGACTTTGAAAGTGATCGGACAGTTTCATGCCAGTGGGCAAATTGTGTCCTGTGTGAACTGTTCGCGTTGTGATTATATTTAATCCGTCTCTGACGAAGAGCACCGTGTTATTATGTGTCTTGCCCTCGTCGGGATTGTGTTGTGATGTACATAGAACTTCATGAAAACTGTGGTATGTTTTCTTTAACCCGTATTCATGGCAATGTTGTTGCACGTATGATTTTTCTTATGATTTTACCAAAGGGTCTGATTTGGGCTTGTCGTCCTGTTAACTGAAATGTGTAACTAAAGGGCGGTTCACATGCAAGCGATTGAGCGAACTCAGCGACCAGCGGCACGGCGCAGCGATGCTTTTCGCAGGGTTCCGTTTCACATGCGTCGCTCCACAGCGTTTACTGCCGCTGCGAATCTCAGTGTTGCTGGCAAAGAATACGAGCTCGCGGTTGGTTTCGGTGGTTTGCAAACGTCAACATGGACAATGTTTATGCATTATTTTGCCACGATTACTCAAATTTTGTTAAGAAATAAAGAACTCTTCTTTTTTAAATATCAACTACTTCTTATCTTGATGGTAATAACATCTTTTTTTAAGTCCGTACGTGCGGTGTAACCATTGGCCTGTGCGCTGCAATTGCACTTCGCACGGCCTGAATGTCCCTGTCAGCAGCCTCCACTTCCTGCCGCCTTTTCTTCTGTCGCTTGTTTCCCCTATGTGGGAGAACCTCTGGTGAAGTTGCTACCATACAGGATGGTCCTGGTTCATCAGGAAGGCCTGGGACACTATACATGCATTCAAATTCATTTGGCGATGCTTCTACTTCTTTCGAGCCTGGCGATGCTGGGCTGCAGCTGGCGTGGCTCGTCTCGGGTGCTGCGGTGGCCACCTGCACGTGGCTCACTGCGTCGAGGTTGCAGAAGCTCCTGAGTAGAATGTACAGGCTGTTAATTGCTGTCACTTGCACATTCAATTCATCATTAGTATCATTGCTTACCGTCTCGTTTCCATGGAGTCCCTCAGGAACTCCATATGCTTTAAATGTGGCCAGGCCGTCTTTGCAGTGGCTCCTGACCCACTCTTCTTCCCATCTTTTTCGTCTTTAGTTTTTCGCCTGTACGTATCTTTTAGATTTTTCCACCGAGCAATAATCTCCTCAACTGTTACTGAAATATGGAGCAGTATAGAGCAAATTAGGAAACAATGGCAGACATGTGGCCCAAAGGTTAGCATGAACATGTACAAATTCTCATCTGTTAGCACACAAGAATATTGCAGAAAATGTTTACAACACACGATTCAGTACGGAAGCACGAGTTTTTTTTTTCTTCTAAAAGGCAGTTTTACTGATTATGCATGCATGCATGACTGAACTGAGGCACACACATGATGAATGATTTATTTTGCGGACACGCACGAGATGATTTTGCGCGGTTCAGAAGCTGCAGATTAATGCTACGTACAAGACTACGATGAGCGGGCAGTGCCGCGGGACGGAGCGCTCGCTCTACATACACGCAAGAGACGATTTTACTAGGCTCTCAGCGCCCGGATTAACTCCACGCCTGAGAAAGGTCGCCTCACGCATTTACAAACGTAGCTGAGAACATGAAAACGTGCACGTCGTGCATTTCACGATTGAAGTGAAGGGTACAAAATGATGCAGCTAGCGTGTCTTAAGAACCAAAAACATTTGCTCACGGCTGCGTGATGCCGGCAATTTTCATACAGCTCATCTACGCACAATAGCCGGCGCACCGAAAAATAAACACCGAGCAGTACGCAGGAATGCGCGGGGACATAAAACAGTTTTTGACACGCTGCAGAATCCTGCCAGTGTGACGAGGAAAATTTGTTGGCTGCACAATGAAAAAATATGGCTGATAATCTTCGAGCTCGCCACAAAGCGTGCTTTCACTTACCGGTGTCGTCAATTGCTCGAATTGCGTCCCTCACTTCTTCCCAAAGGGACTCCTTGGTCGACTTATTGCGGAAGTTATCTTTAACATCCCATAGAAGTGGGCGCTTGGATACTTCGATGATCAGCACCTCATTGAACAGTCCACGCGACATGTTGTCGTGGTGTCGGAAGCGCGTGTAGCAAACAAACATTGTCGTCTTTCCCGCACGAATCCTCTTCTTGTCACGTGGCTTTTCCGCCGTGCAGTCATTGGTCAGAGGGCGGAGCTATCGCTCTGTCGCTGCGAAAATTTCCAACTTGTTGGAACCCCGTCGCTCCGGCCCGCCGAGCCGCCGCGACGGGTCGAAACAGGTTTTTCCGTCGCTGCGACAGGATTCGCTGGCATTTTCGCTTGCATGTGAAACGGGCTTAAGAGTTGTGCTGGCGTCTGCATGCCTGAAGGTAACCTCCCTAGCATGTTTTTTTCTTCTTCCAATTGTTAGTAGGATGTAGAAGTGTATTTTTTTTGTGCTGGTACAGCGGCCAGTGGGGGCCCGGACCCTTTTGCTTTCGCGCGTTTTGTATGTTGTTGAAGGCCGGATTTTTTTTTGTGCTATTGTGGGCTTCGGTATGTTGTTTGTACAGCAAGGGTCCCTCCAACATTCTTGGTGGGGAGGTGTTAAGTGGAAGCCCACAAGGCCGATGGGACCCCCCCCCCCCCCCGCACCTGTTACCAGGAGCGGTCATACCCGGGGGGAATCGAGGAATGCACGTCGAGGCGTGACGCCCGCGCTTAGGGTGAAAGGCGGCATTCCACTGGGCTCGCGACAGCCCACGGGGACAATGCCCTTCCCCCCCCCCCCCCCCCGCACCTGCTTCCAGGAGCGATCATGTCCCGCGGAAGACATTCCTTAGCTGTCAATCCGATGCGTGGCAATCGATGGAATGTGCATGCAGCGAGCTGCGTACGCGGAGTCATGCGCCCTGCACGTTCCAGGAGGAGCGGGGTCCACTGGGCTCCGCCCACTTGTACATTGCATGGCTATTGGTTCAGATTGGGCGAGAGCTGGTTTGGTAAAGCTCCGCCCAAGTATCAAAGGGTTTAAAACCCGTGGGAAACAACGATTTGGGACGAGCGCGCCGAGTCTCAAGCTCGGCCGTTTTTTACAGCCTTTTTTTAAACAGCCTTTTTTAAACTGCCTCTTACTCACCTGTCTTTTTATGTCAGTGCCGTCGTTAATAAATAAGTTTTGTTTTGAGAAGTTGGAACTGCTGCCCCAACCGGCAACGTGTCGCCGGACGAAGACCTGAAGTAGTCTTCGTACTGCTAACCACCGTTCCCATCCGGAGGAGGGCTAGAGGAAAGTTTAACTCCGGCTATAGCGGCAGCGCGGAGCGAAAGTTTCGGTCGTGTCAGAGCAGTGCAGCTGAAATTGGGCGCTCCCGAGACCGTAGGAAGCACGCTAGATTTATGCAACGCCTGCCGGATTCGTATGCATGCCGGCTATAGCGGCCGCGCGGAGCGAAAGTTTCGGTCGTGTCAGAGCAGTGCAGCTGAAATTGGGCGCTCCCGAGACCGTAGGAAGCACGCTAGATTTATGCAACGCCTGCCGGATTCGTATGCATGCCGGCTATAGCGGCCGCGCGGAGCGAAAGTTTCGGTCGTGTCAGAGCAGTGCGGCTGAAATTGGGCGCGCCCGAGACCGTATAGGAAGCGCGCTAGATTTATGCAACGCCTGCCGGATTCGTATGCATGCCGGCTATAGCGGCCGCGCGGAGCGAAAGTTTCGGTCGTGTCAGAGCAGTGCAGCTGAAATTGGGCGCTCCCGAGACCGTATAGGAAGCGCGCTAGATTTATGCAACGCCTGCCGGATTCGTATGCATGCCGGCTATAGCGGCCGCGCGGAGCGAAAGTTTCGGTCGTGTCAGAGCAGTGCGGCTGAAATTGGGCGCGCCCGAGACCGTATGGAAGCGCGCTAGATTTATGCAACGCCTGCCGGATTCGTATGCATGCCGGCTATAGCGGCCGCGCGGAGCGAAAGTTTCGGTCGTGTCAGAGCAGTGCAGCTGAAATTGGGCGCTCCCGAGACCGTAGGAAGTGCGCTAGATTTATGCAACGCCTGCCGGATTCGTATGCATGCCGGCTATAGCGGCCGCGCGGAGCGAAAGTTTCGGTCGTGTCAGAGCAGTGCGGCTGAAATTGGGCGCGCCCGAGACCGTATGGAAGCGCGCTAGATTTATGCAACGCCTGCCGGATTCGTATGCATGCCGGCTATAGCGGCCGCGCGGAGCGAAAGTTTCGGTCGTGTCAGAGCAGTGCAGCTGAAATTGGGCGCTCCCGAGACCGTAGGAAGTGCGCTAGATTTATGCAACGCCTGCCGGATTCGTATGCATGCCGGCTATAGCGGCCGCGCGGAGCGAAAGTTTCGGTCGTGTCAGAGCAGTGCGGCTGAAATTGGGCGCGCCCGAGACCGTATAGGAAGCGCGCTAGATTTATGCAACGCCTGCCGGATTCGTATGCATGCCGGCTATAGCGGCCGCGCGGAGCGAAAGTTTCGGTCGTGTCAGAGCAGTGCGGCTGAAATTGGGCGCTCCCGAGACCGTAGGAAGTGCGCTAGATTTATGCAACGCCTGCCGGATTCGTATGCATGCCGGCTATAGCGGCCGCGCGGAGCGAAAGTTTCGGTCGTGTCAGAGCAGTGCAGCTGAAATTGGGCGCTCCCGAGACCGTAGGAAGTGCGCTAGATTTATGCAACGCCTGCCGGATTCGTATGCATGCCGGCTATAGCGGCCGCGCGGAGCGAAAGTTTCGGTCGTGTCAGAGCAGTGCAGCTGAAATTGGGCGCTCCCGAGACCGTAGGAAGTGCGCTAGATTTATGCAACGCCTGCCGGATTCGTATGCATGCCGGCTATAGCGGCCGCGCGGGGCCAAAGTTTCGGTCGTGTCAGAGCAGTGCAGCTGAAATTGGGCGCGCCCGAGACCGTATAGGAAGCGCGCTAGATTTATGCAACGCCTGCCGGATTCGTATGCATGCCGGCTATAGCGGCCGCGCAGAGCGAAAGTTTCGGTCGTGTCACGCTATAGCGCGCGCATTACGTAGCCGTGAAACGGGATATCTAAAAGGGGGCGTGCATGAGGAGGCTGGTGGAGGAGAAGTGGCAACGCCGCTAACAGCAACACTGTGGCCGTCAACTCGGCAGTACTAAATCTGCCGTGCAGTCTGGCAACATTGGCACTGCGGTCCGGTCGCCATTTACGTTACGCCAGCCGAATCCCTGCTCTAGCCCTTTTGTCTATAAGCGCTTTTGCAGCAAAGAAATGTGGCCACGATCAATCTATCTGGGCTTCGGAAGTATCACAATAAACGTGCTGATTAAGTAAAAGCCACCAGGAGCAGATAACAGTACCATAAACATTAATTACCTTAGTGTACGAAGTGGGTGCGAAGTCCTTCCTTGAAATGGTGCGTAACCACCTCTTGAAAGTGTCGTCGTCTTTTGGGAAAGAAAACACTTGTATCTTCCTGCCCGTATCGTAATTGCCGGTGCACCCCGGCACACAACACTTGTTCGGCATTTTAGTATCCACTGCACATGGAAACAAAATTGCCGCAAAACAACGACGAGACTGCAAACGCGACCACGCCGCTGCAACCAACCGGCCCGCGCGGCGCAGGGAGCGTGAAATAAAGAACAGCAGGGACTAAAATCATGTCGCTGGCGATACGGCTTCTGCAAGTGTCAGCCTGTCTGATGTGACGTCAAAATTTTGGGCGCCGGCCTGAAAGCTGTTCAGGGGGTAATGCCTCTCGACTACTGATCCGGAGTTCCCGGGTTCGAACCCGACCGCGGCGGCTACGTTTTTATGGAGGAAAAACGCTTAGGCGCCCGTGTGCTGCGCGATGTCAGTGCACGTTAAATATCCCCAGGTGGTCGAAATTATACCGGAGACCTCCACTACGGCACCTCTTCTTCCTTTCTTCTTTCACTCCCTGCTTTATCCCTTCTCTTACTGCGCGGTTCAGGTGTCCAACGATATATGAGACAGATACTGCGCCATTTCCTTTCCCCCAAAACCAATTATTATTAATGCCTCTACCCGACCTTTCGTTGCGCGTCGGCTGTGGTCTGATGATAAACAGGTGTCAGCAGCCCGTGGGAACCTTTGGCTGGCCAGTCGACGTCACCTTCAGCAGTCGACGTGAACCCGACGGCATCTTCCTCAGTCCCAGGCTGAACAAGTGAGGGGTCGGGTCCATATCTGCGGTGGCATGAGTTTATGCGCGTGAGTGAAAGTTTCAGGCCACTCCCACCCCGGCGAGGGCGTCCTCAACCTAGGGAATCTAGGGACGAAGAACGATATAAAACTCGACGGCGAGTGCAGAAGTGGAGCCACAGATCTTCATTTTTGATTCTCATGCTTGTAAAAATGTAAATAAACCCTACTGTACAGTTTCCCTCCTTAACGGAGTCCGACAACGTCATTCGGAGACGGGACCTGCGGGGCTGAACGAGTCAGCCTACTCAAGGTCCCCTCTGTCTCCAACTCTGGTGGCACCGGTGGCGTTGAAGCGCAATCCCCAACACTGGTGGCCTGCGATGGGTTTGGAGCCCCATCCTCAAATCCTCAACAAGGTGAAATTTCGGTGGTTGACCAAATTTTTGGAAATGACCCGGGTCAAAGTTCTAGGTTGCCGTCATCCAGGGACCCTCAATTATGGTTGGACATCATTTTGGTCCAATTCAGCCGAGGTAAAATTTCGGGGGTTGCCGGGGCTACATTTTCGGAAATGACTTGGGTCAAATCGTGTCGGCCACGGTTAATTATGGTCGGACATCGATTTTGGTACAAATTGGGCAGCGTCAAATTTTGGGGGTGGCCCGGGCAAAATTCTTGCCGTTTGGCGTCACAGTTGCCATGACAACGAGCGATACACAACGCGTGCACATTAGGTCCGACAGTCTAGTCCTACCCGCCACGGTGGCTCAGTGCTTAGAGCGCTCGGCTATTATGTCGGAGTACCCGGGTTCGATCCCGACCGCGACGAGGGGAAATGGGGGTAAGCAGGGTTAGAGGGGCATGGCCACACCATGTGGTACACGTCCGAGAACGCGCATTCACAATGCGGGCACTCCCCGTTAAAAGCCGGATTAAAATATTGCAGCACTGGCGGGCACAGTACGGTGTTCGTATAAAATTGGCAGTGGCTTAGCTCGGCTATGCCAGGATATACGCAGCGATAGGTGTACGTGTCCCTGGCTGAGCTTCTTGTGGTCACTGTATGTTTAGCAATGAGAGACATTGGGTATACACATCTTTTATTCATTTTGCTTGACAGAGACGAAGACTGCCCGATTATCTCTGAAGTAGCATGCAGCGGTCTCATTTTTGTCGATACAGTATTTCGATTCGGTAGAGCCTCTTTAGTATACAAGCTCTATAGTAGTTCCCCATTGTGTAGTCTGGACGTGAGGGTCCGAAGCTAAATTAAAGTGAAACTTTTTTTTTCATACACCAAGAGAGTCCTGTTTCCTGTTGAAATCACCCAAAGTCACACACAACTGTGAAACCGGGCCGTAGGCTGGTATACACGTGACAAACACACCAATCATCTGTTTGACTTATGTTCCCGGTGCACGTAGACTCCTTTGGATGATAATGCCGCTTTCCAGAAGCCGAACACAGCAGGCTTCACCATTATTCACCGCGATCGAAGGGAGATGTCTGACAGTGGTGATACCTTGTTTCACGCAGACAGAGTTCTGCGTTCTTATTTGGTTCAAGCCAACTGCCAGGCGACAACCTCAGGATCAGAAGAGTTAATATCCTCTTGTCTATAGCGCCGTTTAGCAGCGGCTCGACTCTCCTTCTCTGCATGCATGTCAAACGTGATACAGACACCCGCTATATACAGGTTTTACAGCGCGGTAACATATGGGGGCTGCCATCTTTGATCGCGTGATCACGCCGCCATTACACGCCTCCTGACTGCTCGGCGCGCGCCTCTTCGCGACGGCTGCTGCGCCCGATGGTTCGGTTCTGACGGGCAGTGCTTCGGCTGATACGGTTGTGAAGGAGTGGGCAGACGACCCTATGGTTTGGCCAAAGCTTCGAAGGACATGTGAGAGCCCTAATTTTATCCCTTGAGGCGTGAAAACGCGATCGGGCTTCATGTCGCGGGGAGCCGCTCAGCTCTCCCTCTTCGAGCCAAGGGATGGATCGCCTGAATGCTTGCCTTTGCATCCGTTGAAAGCTTTGCTGAATTTTTTTATTGTTATTATCTAAAACGGCAAGGTTTAATGCACGCAGATCGTTATCGTGTTTTGTACATGCATGCAGACGCCGCTCTAAAACGCTCACATGCACATATATCGTACGCATTTGTTTGCTACCTGTTAGCGGTGCTTATGAATCCTAAAATATTTTCTACTGGTTTGTTAAACACAGAAAGGGGACAAAAACAAATAGACACAAATATGCTAACTATCATGGTAGCAGCACCATGCATAAAGAAGTCTTCACAAGCTGGCATGCAATTGTTTCGAAGGGTTCAGCAATATTATTGTTAGAATGCGCGCATGGAAACGCGTTAATTTTACACTAAGTTCAGAATTAGTCAGCTTCACATATAAAATTGTGGTACGCTCCACGCTCGATATGCGGATATTGGAATGCTCGAAGGCTCGTTGGTGGTAAGTAATCAGCTTCACTCTGAGCGCTGGCCTGCGGAGTCACTTTTAGTGACTGTCTCGCATGAACTGCGAAGAAGTGACAACCACCCAGCACACCAGCCGTAACGCAAATGCTTTATTACGAATATTATCCACGAAAACCGCGCTACTTGGAGCGAAATTCAACAGTACCACGATAGACGCCATGTAATACACGGACTGACGGTAAGCGTTGTCCGCTCGCGTGGCTGTGCGCACTGCATAATATGCAATAGCGGTATGTAGGAACGTAAGTCATCTTTCTTTGCCGTTCCTAATTCGTCCTCGGGTGCTCCTGTTACTAACGAGCAATCGGGTCTCGCTACACTCGCGGACGCAACCGCACAGCATCTGAAAGCGCAAGTGACGGTTTCGGCGGCGGAACAGATTGTTCATGCGGCTTTGCTGCGCACTTGCCCTCGCAGATTTTCCAAGATCGAAACCTTTCTTCCTATATTGGCTATCTAGCGCTGGCGAACGTGTTGGTTGCGTTCGCCCGTTCGGAAGGGTGCATGCCGAACGGGCGCGGACAGGGGCAGTACGTCCTTGTAAAGTTCGGTTCCGTGATGATCGCAAACGATCGCATCCCACACCTTTACCTCTCCGTCGCAATTCTTGCAATCCACAACACACAGCACTTATTTCCTCTGCCTTTCCACATATTCGTAGAGAGAACACATTCGTCAGCCACATGCGGTATTTCCACTGCTGTGTCAAGGCGTTCAGGCTGGCGACTTACGAGGCCCGTAATGGCGCCGTGTTCCTAGCGCACGTGTGGCGCCATCTGCTCTCAAACTGAAGAACCGCGCGCTGTAAACGCTCTATATCCGCCTTTTATACGCAATCCTGCGCATGCGACGCACGGTTCGAGTGATAGTCATAAAGCGGCATGCGGCGGGGCGGCGACGAAGAACGCGGCGCATCTGTGGGGTCTGCCTGGTTACCATGGTATCGGTGCATGAGCACAACTGTTCATCCGCGTGACGTCACGCTCCGCTTTGACGGTGGAGCGGGTGCGCGGTTGGTAGCCCAGTGTAGATCTCGCTGCATTAAGCGAAGCCCTTTCGCAGGGGGATGAAAGCGGCTATGCCTACGCCCCTTTCCCCTCACCTAGCCGAGAGAGCTGGGAGGCTGCCCTGCTCGGCTGCTCCTCGTCGCTAGGGCCCGAGCTGCTGCGGAAGCCACTGGGGTCCCGCACTAGCAACCTCTCCTATAGAACTTGTAAGGGGCTGGCCCTAAAGGCCAGTCCCCACTCTCTTCTGTAAATAGCCGTAAGTACATGTTTTCCACCACCACCACCACCGGCCGCGGCGGCGGCGTTTTGATGGAGACGAAATGCAAAGGCGGCCGGCCGTCTGCGATGGATGTGCACGTTAAAAAACCACAGATGGTCGAAATTATTCTGGAGCCCTCGACTACGGCACCTCTTTCTGTTTCTTCTATCACTCCCACCTTCCTCCCTTCTCTTACGACGCGATTCGGGTCTGCACCGAGATATGCGAGACAATTACTGCGCCATTTCCTTTCCTCAAAAACCAATTTTTTCGCCTAGGGCTCTAGACACCGTGCTGGCTACCTTGGTTGTGTGTGTGTGTGTGGCGATTCAGCCGCGAGAACACATTTTGTCGGCACTTTACCAGGCATTGCTAGTGCACTCCGCCGTGCTTGCGGGCTTTTCCATTAAGGAAACGGGACTTTTGATGCGATCAGTGACGCGATGCACATTATATGGCAATTTTCTGACAAATTAGTTTGGAAAACTTTCAGTAAAGGCTCGCAATAACTAGTGCCCGTTGTCAGTTTTTCCTGTTCGACCTTGCAGGCAATGCCTACGTTTTCCGTTTTTTTTAGCATTCCATCAGTGTGTAAACCCTCCATAAAGGGACTATGCGATGAATAAAAAGTCGGTTGTAACTGTTTTCAATGCTTAAAAATTATGCTAAGAAGCATTCACATCAACTATGAGTCTTCGGAATTCAGCCGGCAATTTATTGTGAATTTTTAAACACCGTGTTTTTTTTAATTCGCGGGCCGATTGGTGTGCTCGTAGTGACTGATTTTGAAACTAAAATCGTGAAAAAGGACGTCACTGCACCCATTACGTCAACAGGCCACCACACGCTCTCATTCGCTGGAGACACGGCAGCCACGGTGTCACGGGCACACTTCCGGTAGGCGTGAAAATCGTCTGCTCGTGCCGCCTCGCGACCCTGTCGGGCAAGCGCGCGCCAGGGCATTGCCTTCGCGCAATGGTTTCAATTTTCCTCTGCCGCCTCCTTCCGCCGGGAGTTCCGGAGCCACTCGCAGTGGCTCTCCGAGTCGCTACTGTCGTCGCTGGCGATCAGCCGGTACGGCGTGAACGCATAGGGCTCGATGCCCATTGTGGCCGTAAGAGCGAGCAGTCGCGCCTCGAGGTCCGGCTCCATTACAGCTAACTACAACAGACGACAAGCAAAGAAACCCGACGCGCGCCGCAATCCCGCCGCCGACGCTGCTGCTGGGGTGCTAGGAGCAACAGCCGGAAGTTGCAAAAGGAACGTCACGGATGACGTATTCATGGGCGGGGCCCAGTCCCAGAACTGTTTTCTTTATTTTTGTCTGCTGCCCCACGTGTACGAGTTGAGGGGGGAGAGGAGTAGCGTAATTTTTAATCGTCTATATCTTCGGTGTTATTGATGCTAGCTTAAAAATTCTTGCGTTGGGGTGACGAGTGATGAAATGCCTATCTCTCGTCTGCTTTACGTAATCTCAATTAATGTACTGCATAGGCCCTTTATAAAGTATGTTTCCGGACTGTCGCCCACATGGAAGTGGTCTGAGCTGATGTAGAAACGGCGGCGTATTTATGTGCTTCACGCTGGGGGCGTTCCGTCATTTTTGTCGAAATGGCATTGTGGGCTCCTCGAGAGTCGTAATCTTTGGTGCTGCCGTCCCTGCAAGGACCAGTCTTCAGATAGTCGGAGACGCGCAGGCTTGAATAGATGGTTTAGCGAAGTCTACCATATCGAGCCTATGGGGACTACCGAAGTATGCAGCACGTTTTACGGGGGTGTGGCTCCTCGGACCACTTTCGGGCGCAATGCTCGGCGCCTTCCTGCGGATGCTGCGGTGCCCACGGCAACCGGAGCGAAGTCTCTGCCCAGCTCTCCCGACGCTGCAGTGATCACCAGCCGACACTGACGTGCTCTCTGCGCCGTTGCTATTCATTCAGACTAGCCCACTGGAGCCTTCCCACCGCTCTAACCAGCGACGGCTACTGGGCCGGGTCGACAACGAACAGAGGGGAGGCACAAATGGACTCGGCGGAAGCGCCCTCGTCAAGCTGACTGCAGCGCTCGGCACCTTGTGCGGAGGCGGAAGGAACGCCCAGCAAAGACGTGGCGTGGCGGTCCTGAGCCTGTTGCTGCTGCGTCTGCGTTCGCAGCTGATCCCGTGGTTGCCACTCCCGCCCTTAATTGGGCGGGCAGTGAACCATAGAGGTGGTTCCTGCTGCCGCCACGCCAGCGCCTCCTGAACGGCTGGGCACGTCTGCGGAGCTCGCGTAAAAAAGCTGTAGTCGATACCTGTGGCTGCGAGTACCTCCAAAGTCAGCGGTGCCCTGAGAAAACAAATTGTTCGAGCCGTGAAAATGACAACGCATGCGGCTGCGGGCCTCTCGAAAATTCGCGGTGCGCTGGCGAAGTAAACGGGACGCGTGAAAAAGCTGCCGGCTTTGCGCAAGGACCTACAGGAACCACCAACAGAGCACGCCAGCTTACGCTTGAGAGCCAAGAGTGCGAATTGGATGATTCCAGTGGTTCTTTCGCCCTTGGTGAATGAAATTACCCAACACTGACTGAACTGAGTGAGTGCGATGTAGAGATGGGGCTTCTGCGAGAGGTGAAGCGTTGGGTTCAATCTGCGACATCTGGTTCTAACAGAGCGCAAGACTGTCTCCCGGAGGAGCAGCCTCCTAAGAAGTCCCCTCCTTCCTCTGGAGGGTCGGGAAGCCCCGCTTAATGTGAGTGCGCGGCGCCTTAGTGGTGCCGTCTCAGACCGCACGTCTTCCTTGCAGGGCTTCAAGATATAAATTTAATAATAGTTGGTGTTTGGGGAAAGGAAATGGCGCAGTCTCTGTCTCTCATATCATTGGACACCTCAACCGCGCCGTAAGGGAAGGGATAAAGGAGGGAGTGAAGGAAGAAAGAGGTGCCGTAGTGGAGGGCTCCGGAATAATTTCTACCACCTGGGGATCTTTAGCGTGCGCTGACATGGCACAGCACACGGGCGCCTTAGCGTTTTGCCTCCATAAAAACGCAGCCGCCGGGTTCGGGTTCGAACCCGGGAACTCCGGATCAGTAGCCGAGCGCCCGAACCATTGAGCCACCGTGGCGGGTGCTGAGCATGGGATAGCATTCCAAATTTTGACACCACGAAAACGGAGACATCGATGGCCATAATGATTGTTAGATGTTGGAAGTAAGTACTTTCCATGTGCGACTGAACGAGATCGAACGAGCGGAAACCAAGGCGGTGCCGTGCGGTACATCGTCTGAAATTATGCAGTGAATTCTTCGTGCACCGCATTGTTTTACGATACAGCGACCCGCCCTACGTAATCACCGATCGAGGAACGGCTTTTGCAGCGCAGCTCATGCACGACGTTTGCAAGCTGAGTCAAACGAGCCATCGAAGGCTACTGCCTACCACCCGCTGTCAAATGTGCTTACTGAGCGACTCAACAAAAACCATAACGGATATGCTCGCAGTGTACGTAGACGTCCACCATAAGACTTCAGACAGGATCCTCCCATACGTGAATTTCGAGTGCAATACGGCCGCACAAGCAACAACTCACTTTACGCCATTTCGTCTCGTTTATGGGCGTGACGTGCACGCAATGATGGATGCCATGTTTCCGAACACTACCGACGACTCGGCGCTCACGCCACACGCCGAGGAATTTGTCCAACACACGGGGGAAGCCCGCCAACTCGCCCGCATGCACATCAGGCGGCAACGGAGGCCGGACGCACGTCACTACAACCAACGACACCGACACGTCGAGTACCAACCCGACGACCAAGTGTGGGTGTGCAGAATGTGCGCGCCGTCGACCCCAGCCTGAAGTATAGTGCCGGTGCTCCATATGAACTCCTATTTCACGCACTAACGCACAACAGCGCTTCCGCAGTTTTAAAAGCGTTAGCTCTTACCAGGGCTCAATGTCTGGCTCCATCGGAGGGGGGTCTCTAGCGATTCGAGCACAGGTGGAGAGGATAATAGAGGGAGGGAGAGAAAGCGGCTGGCAGCCTTTTTTACGCAAATAGGAGAAATAAATTTAACTGTTTTTTTTTTGCTCAGTTTATAACACAGTTTTATACAAAGTGCACGGAGAAATCATCAGCTTATGACACAGACGTTAAAACAGCGATCCCCACGCACTGCCAGTGTGCTTTCAGTGAAACGAAATGCAGGTAATTCTACCGTATACGCATATTTGCGAAACCACTGCTTTACAGCATTTTTGAAAACGTCAATAAACGTCACATTTCTGAACCTTCGCCAATACCAGAGACAATGAAGGCGAGAGGGGTCTCAGACCCCTCGTCAATATTAGAGGGGGGTCTGATGCACCCCGAACCCCTCCACCCCAAGCCCTGTCTCTTACTACTCGCATTCGGACCATATTCGAACGTTGCTTGTCCGTCCGAGATTTCAAGATGGCGGATGGTCATGTGATCCAATTGCTGCAGCATCGTGTAAAATGCCACCCCCCATCACGTGCCCGCGCGCGCGCGCGCAGTCGTCGGGTTTGCACAGCGGCCATGCGGCGGCCGGTTTACCCTTATATGCTGGCGTTCCGCTACGTACCGTCTGAGCTGGTGCCGAGACTGGTGCCACTTCGGGGGGGGGGGGGGGGGGGTTGCCAGTTGTGACAAAATTGTGGACCACCCGTTTGCCGCAGAGGATTTGGAGTGATAGCAAACAAATTGGCGCAAAACGGCGCACAAAGTTTTTAGTCAAAGCGAAGCCTGGTATGTGTGTGTGTGGTACTCGTACCGACGACCTTTGGCCCTCCAAACCGTAAAGGGGGGGCGACCTTCGGAGGGCCGTGACGGGCTAAAGGGTGGTCGCAGAGGGATGCGGGTGATACCGAACGAATCGTTGTTTCGTGACGTACACGTTGGTATCCGAGTTTGGGACCTGGGAGTGAAATTCGGATATAACGAATTTGAGCCCCGGATATAACGAAGTTGAACGTTAATAGTGATCGTTAATAATAATCATCTAAAGCATAGTTGAAAACAACTTAGCTAACGCTCTTCATTTGATTTCACATTCGCGAATCATGGCTTTTTTTTGCTGTCGCCGGGAGCCCGTTTGCCTCCTGTCATTTTGCTCCTTCGTTTGTTGTTTCGTTACCCTCTCCAGTTAGCTCGCAGCGCCTTATTGGGTTTCAGCTTTTTTTTTTCTGGAAGTGGGAATAATGCCACCAGGTGGCCCCGGGTAGCGCGAAAAGACATGGAGGTTAAGGTTTGCACATGCGCCCTGGGAGCTTTTCTGGGATACCAACAATAATGCTGCCAGCGAACGGTGTCTCAATTCTTTGTTCCGTGACAATATTTAAATCTCGCCAATGATGAACGCATTGCTCAGACAAAGACAAGTCCTGTTGTCGAAACGTCGGCAAGCACCCCGATGGTTTCCCCTTCTTTGTTCACTTTGCGATTATCAAGGACCATCTGACCAACCTCTCTCTACCATGGACTCCAATCAAGTGGTTAGTTTACCGTGAATCGGTGACGTGAAATGTAGGCCGGTCTCCTAGCTAGGCCTTTAAATCAGGGCCCCGGATCCTCGAAAATTGTTCTGAGCAAGACTTACATGCCTTTCATCTTGGGCTATGCCGAGGAGAGAATAGTTTCCCTGTAGCCTGTTCCATGTTGTGCTCGCTGTTCAACTTGCTGTAAATCCTTGTATATAAAGCATCACTTTACATCACCTGCAAGTCCTGTTGTTGTTGCCGCACATCGCCTCTTCTGCAGCACCAAAGGCGCTGCAGATCACAATGAGCCAACATTTACTTCCTCATTGCAACATTTAATTTTACGAAGTAAGCGTCTAATACCATCCATTTAAGCCTCCTCTTCCTGCAGATAAATGAAACGCTGTCAAAAAGCAGCGGGCCTCCATAATTTCTGAATTGCTAAGGAAGTTGTGGGCTTTCGATGCCAGAGAGGCAGTGTTCCCTTATCCGGAGTAGGAAATTATAGAAGTGTTTTCTGGAAAGAGCGCTTAAAGCGTGAATTTGCAATTCCTCTTTTAATTAGCTTGCACTGAAGCGACCTATCCTGTACTTCAGCAGCTTTTACAAATATGTGGTCCTGCTGACAGCTATAGGATACCGTAGAAATTCGCTAGCTGCTGTAGCAGAATCGTAACTACAAAAGGTCAAGAAGGGAAGGGCTCAGAAAGAAAAAGCTGACAAAAAAGATGGTGTTCCCTTATTTGCATTGTAGTTAAAACCAGTTTTAACATTGGCCTCTTGGCCTCAGTCCTGTGCACCTGCATTGTCTCTGCACTGTTATTCCCAATCAGTATGTGCCAACTAGCTCAACTCTCCATTTTACTGTATTTTACATGGCATCAAGAAGTTGGCTGAGAGACAACGCATGAGCATAGTTTTTTCTGCTCCCTACAAGCTATTTGGCCTGTGCTAACAACTGCAATGCAAAAAATGAAAAAAGAAATGGATTCACTGTGCAACATGCTATTGATTTACAAAATATTCCACCTGCAAGGCTGCCACATACCTCTATATTACATGTGGTATTAAGTTCATATCAACCAAACAAGCTAGTCTATTAACAAGATGAGGGAACACCAAGCCTCTGACAACTAGAGGTATATCTTCCACATCATTACAATAATTAGAGATGCTCCCTGGTTTTTGATGGAATTTCATTTGCTAAGTGTAGAAGGAGCAAATACGAGGGCGAGTCAAAAATTATCCGCAATGTAGCTATAAATTTTATTGCAATACAAATAGGAAAATGAACTTAACATCATTTTTAAATATTGTCCTCTTGTTTTTCAACGCACTTGGTCCATTGCTGCACAATTAGCTTCCTCAGAAGAGAAGGTTCTCGGCTGAGCAGCGAGCCACGCATGCACCGCGTACTATATTTCTTGGTTCGAGGTGATTCGACGGCCCCATAATGCCTCTTTGAGTGAAACAAACAAGGGGTAGTCAGAAGGGGCAAGATCAGGACTATATGGAGGATGAGCCATCGCTGTGCGCAGCAGTATGTGACAGGCATTGTCGTGCAACGACACAACACCTTTCGACAGAAGTCCTCAGCGTTTGCTTCCAATTGCAGGCTTTAATTAGCTTGTCAGTAAGCATCTCACTGTGACGTGCACTGTTTATTGTTGTGCCTCTCTCCTAATAATGTCCCTGTAATGGGTTTTTTGCGTCCCAAAAAACAGTATATAAGCATCAGTTTTCCTGTGAATGCATGGTTGGGCATTGAACGTTTTCTTGCTGGGCAATTGTGAATGCTTCCATTCCACGTTAAACCAGTTTTAACTCTGACCTGAGATCCTGTTCAACTTCTTAGTAACTTGCTAGTGTTTGTCCAGCTGCTGTTCAGCTCAAGTCGTGTACCAACTCGCCCAGATTTCTACTCTTCTACGTTTCCAATTTTCACATGAAGTCCAAGCTAACTTTGAACAAGCACGCTTTGCATTCAGTTCAGTTTATTTTCCCATGTTGATATGGACAGGGCAGAGGTAAAAAAGCCGCTAAGTGCATCTTGACATGCCTCTGTCGCGAGTAGTCGGGAGCACCCTTGATTGCGACGGAGATTCATGCAACCCAGAGAACTGAATGAGGGGTTTGTTGATTAAGAGTCCAACACCTTGCTTGAGGTTCCTTCAGCAGGGGGATAAAACACTAACGCAGCGGTGCGCTGTCGTGAACTATTAGGGGAGTTGATCGGAGGCTGTGGAAGTAACGAGGGCTCCGGTGTGCAACCAGTGCCGCAACGCTAAGTCCGCGGGTCCGGGCATGGGATATTTACACTGCATCGACCGGGAACCATCGGATCAGTGAGGGCTTCTGGTGGGCACCAGTACCGCAACCCTGCCTCCGACGGCCCACGGCAAACTTAGGGAAGAGAGGGGTAGGGCCAACGCTTCGTTGAAGCTCGGGGACTACTGCCTGCATGCCATCGCTGACTGATATGTCTCTGAGAGGAAGAAGGAAAAGGAGAGTGCACGGACCTGCCTGCCTACTGGCTCAAGCCGAGCCACGCTCGCTGCCGCGTGCTGAAAGTAGGAGGGGTATCGGTTAGGAGAGCAAACGGTGAACGAAAAGACGCGCCGCGCTATTATGCCCCGGGCCGATCCCGGAGGCAGTGCAATACCGGGCCGGCCCGTGCCAGAGTGCTCCTAGAAAGCACTCCGCCATACTCCAAAAATAAGTTCAATATCTTAGGCCCAAGGGCCCGCTGCAGATATTAAATCAGGTATCAGGTATGAGCCACAGCAGCATAGTAACCTCCTCCTGTTGCTCCCGACTGCCCTTTTTATATACAGTGTTGTGCGTTTTTATCGTGAGCACTTTAAAAAATTTCCCCGCCTCAACCGCTGGCTCATTTGCCGTGAAACTGCACACAGAGCATGCGTATTATGGTAACTTTTGTATCGTAGCAAGTTTCACAACGGTGTTTACTTAGTTGAGCCGTGCATGATGCGAAAACGTAATCGTCTACGTAGAGATCGGCAACCAAAACCCGCAGACGACGCTTTTTCGCTGAAGGGCGGCAGTGGAGCCATCTGTTTTGGGCAGTGGAAACCGTCACGACAAGGCCGCCGAGGCGAGCATTGCAAACAATATTCTTTAAAAGGTAAAGCCTCGTTAAATCATTTGTTCTGATATTTTTCCGCTTAATTAGTCGAAAATGTTGTAAGCGCTTCAGTAGAAGCAGACGAAACGACAGGAACGGCCTATTCAAACGGCCCGCGCTCCTTGCAACGCTCTCCTCGACGGCCTTGTCGGGACGCTTTGCGCTACCGCAAACAGATAGCGCCACTGCCGCACTTCAGCGAAAAAGCGTCGTCTGCGGGTTTTGGTTGCCGATCTCTACGTAATAATTAATAATAATAATAATTGGTTTTTTGGTGGAAAGGAAATCGCGCAGTATCTGTCTCATATATCGTTGGACACCTGAACCGCGCCGTAAGGGAAGGGATAAAGGAGGGAGTGAAAGAAGAGAGGAACAAATAGGTCCGTAGTGGAGGGCTCCGGAATAATTTCGACCACCTGGGGATCTTTAACGTGCACTGACATCGCACAGCACACGGGCGCCTTAGCGTTTTTCCTCCATAAAAACGCAGCCGCCCCGGTCGGGTTCGAACCCGGGAACTCCGGATCAGTAGTCGAGCGCCCTAACCACTGAGCCACGGCGTTTACGTAGACGATTATGTTTTCGCATCATGCACGGCTCAACTAAGTAAGTACCGTTGTCAAACTTCCTACGATACAAAAGTTACCATAATACGCAAGCTCTGTGTGCAGTTTCATGGCAAATGAGCCAGCGGTTGAGGCGGGGAAACTTTTGAAAGTCTTCACGATAAAAACGTACAATACTGTGATATATATATATATATATATATATATATATATATATATATATATATATATATATATATATATATATATATATATATATATATATATATATATATATATATATATATATATATATCCCTACGGATTGCACCAGGGGAGTGAAAAAAGCCGTTAATTATTTCAAGGTTTGAGTTGGTGACTGTCGCTCGCCCTGTCGGACCTCATCGCAGGCTGTTCTCACTTTATTTCTAGTTAGGGAGTACAGGTGGCGCTGCTGCACTACCCCTTTCATAGCGTAGATGTACACGCAAAAGCACGAACAGTCTCGCATAGCAAAAGGGAGAAGAGATGGCGGGATAATGAAACATAGGGCATTGTGGGGGTACAACAGGTATGAAGTACTGAGAGACATTTGGAAAGGAATCTGGAATGTGGTTCTGTGCTTAAGGGCAGAAGTTCAGTCGAAATTAGAAGTAAATCAGAGAGCTGTTGTAAGATTAGCCCTAGGTGGCCACGGCAAAAGCACAAACGAGGCAGTACAGGGTGATATGGGCTGGGCATCGTTCGAAGCACGGGAAGCTCAGTGTAAAATACTATATGAAGAACGCCTGAGGAAATTGGGCGATAACAGATGGGCAGTTAAGGTGTTTAAATACCTATACAGAAAGGGCGTTGACTCACACTGGCGGAAAAGAACTAGGATGCTAACCAGTAAGTATGCCAGACACGAGGACGCAGAAAAAAAAGAGCATTAAACGAGGGGTTAAAAACGCGGAAGGTAAAAATTGGATAGATTCAATGGAAAAGAAGCACAGTGTAGAACTATATCGATACAGGAAAAAGCAGATCAGGAAGGAAGCGTACGTTCTATGATAGTTAACTCAAGAGTAATGTGACCATATTCTATGGAACCCAAAGTGGGACGGGGGGGGGGGGGGGGTAGGCACGATGTGACCATTCAATCATACATTTTTTTTCCAACACTCGAAAGCCATTTTAGTTTTTCTAAATCAACCCGTGCAAAATGTTTCTCCTTCTTTAGTACTTCTGGCTAGAATGTATTTTCTTAAGTAAATGTTCCTTTTTGCAAAGATGCGCATGGTATTGCTCGCGCGTCATGCGTACATTTACATTCAGCACAAGCATGACTTTTAGTGTCGCGCCACTTTAAGCTGTGCCTTCTCTGTGGTCAATATCTTGTTCATGAGAGGAAACACCCTCTCTACCGGTGAATTGCATCAGGCACATGCAATATTTCAGCACTGTTATCAAGCTAGTTCTCACTAGGCACACCATTCTTCTCGAAGTGCCCGAGAATCTCCACCCAGCGTTCCCCAACAGATATTTTCTGCGCCTTCCATTCCTTAATTTTTTCAGCGGTCACGTAATATGTGAAACATTATTGCTTTCATATCAAACGTGGCATTCTCATCAACATGATTGAACTCAGAAGTTCTACAGTTTTCTGCACGTCATCCCAGCATGTGGATGACCCAAGCGAGACCCAGAGAAGGCTTCATCAAACTGCTGGCACCATCGGTCGAGGTATGACGCGCAAGTCGCATAAAACTTCACCACAGTATTCACAACCTCTTCCCTTCGAACTTGTCCCTGTTCTTCGAGCTCTGTTGCCCCTGAGCACACACTTGGCGGCAGAAATGATTGCTCAAATCTTCCTTGCACTTTGGTCTGCAGCTGGCTTAAGGCGCTGTAGACTTCCACAGCTGTCTTTGTGTCTCCTAAAATTTGGAGTACAGTAGCTTAAAACATATAGCAGCTTCACAATGCAGAAAATAGAGCCAGAGCTCTCCACATGGGTCTTCGAAAAAGGACTTTATGAGAGACGGACACAATTGTCTATCGACAAAAAAAAATTAATGATGGCCTAGCTCTGTTAGGCCACTGGATATACGTAGCGTAAGCGCGGCGACATCTAGTTCGGAAGAGTTAATATATGAAAGGCGCGCATTCACTACATGCGCCTTTAGTCCCCGTCGTCGAGGATTGGTAGCGTCTCCGCCTCAAACGCCAAAGTAGTAGTGGTGGTTTTTATTAAAATAACAATAAAAAGGAAGGAAAAGGTTTTTGCTAGCCCCGGCATCGATCTGCCGGCATCGATACTGAAGCACGTGACGTGAGCTGGGGCAGCGGAAATAAAAGGTAGCAGGCAGAATGGAGAAATGAAAGAGGTGAGGGGACAGGGAGAGAGGATAGGTGGAGAGGTAATATACACAAACTATTTACACCAAAAGAAATGCGTACGGTTTGTGCGCGTGGTTAGTTCATGATGGAGCAATAAAAACCGACGCGCACAGCACTATGTTGACTACAACTGGAGTGGGGCGTCCAGTTGTTAATAGTCCAAGGTAGCACTCGCGGAGCGTTCGGTCACTGCGTGTAACTACCTGGCGGAGAATAAATGGGACGTCAAGCCCGTCTGTTCGAGGAATGCACAGAGGCTCACCAATGTTCGCTCACGGGTGCGCGCACTGCCCTGCGGCCACAGTAGCGTCTTGAGGGAATCTGGTAGCATGCCCAGCATATCGCGACGAGCATCGGCGAACGCGGCACAGCTCGCGGACAACGCAAGCCTCCGAGCCAGCACGGAAAGCACAAGGCAGTGACTGCTACAACCAGGTCGAAATAACGCAACCGTTATTTCAACCCATGACGTCGCATCCTGTTTGAAGAAAAGACGCCACGTCCGGCAATTTTTTTGCTGTTTGAGCCATGTTTGAGCCAAGCCGAGCATTGCTTTCAGTAGCACTATGGCCGGTCGAGTCGTCGACGGAAAGAGCGCGCGATCGTGTTGCGCGTGAGTAATTTGTTCTTGCTATCTTTTGGTATGCAC
This sequence comes from Amblyomma americanum, assembly GCA_030143305.2. Taxonomy (NCBI): domain Eukaryota; kingdom Metazoa; phylum Arthropoda; class Arachnida; order Ixodida; family Ixodidae; genus Amblyomma; species Amblyomma americanum. The sequence goes on from JARKHS020004074.1 coordinate 45,797, forward strand.
ATACTTAGTGATCGCCCGTTAGCTGACATTCGGCATTCCGTTGTCAACTTCCTTGCGCCCGAATATTTTGTGTTAGCAGATAACCCAGGACTAGCGCTGAGCCCGCTTGCCCGGCATTGGACCCAAAGGCCCGGAGGGAAAGACTCATCTGTTTTTTCGTAAGTTCTGCTCAAAAGCTCTGTGCAGTTCAACAGAAAAGAGCTTGCGCTGAGCGTGTTTTATATCTTTTGTCAACCCAGCCCAACGTAACGCATGGTCATGTAAAACACGTATGATTGCCAGCTTTTGCGTGCTTCTGAAAAAAGGCGGGAAACTTTTGACAACAGTCCAGTTGAACTAACCGTTTGTGTGATGTGTTTTGTACGCGGTCCGATTTTTTGTGGCCCCGCGGCTGGGAAAGTCTGTAGTGTTGAATTAATGCTGCACTTTACAACTGTGCAGCAATTGTACAGGACTTTAAAAACTGACTGGCAGTTTTGTGGTATGCACGGACCTTCCCGATCCCTGCTTCGAGTCCGGCATTGGCTTGCTGGCGCGGAGGCTGAACAAATGGGACGTTAAAATGCTGAGGCAGCAAGGCTCTAAGGCGCCACAATGGGAGCCCTCAACCTTCTGTGAAAATTTTAAAATGAGTGCTGTGCCACCTGCGCCGAGCATCGGTTTTACGTGGGAAATGTGCTTGGACCCAGGTAGCCAACTAGAATGGAGCGCATGAGGCAACTGGAGAAGCAAGCTTAATTTTAAGGCCTCTAAGCTTAAGACCTTTTTACAGCTGATGGTGCAAAGAGCCCTTAAAGAGATGAACACTGTGGACAATGTGCATGATGTCCTTTGACAGTTTGGAAGCTTGTGAGGTGCATAAAGCTCACAAGGCACTGTTGCAGTGTGTGACAGGTCATTGTGGTGATATTAGAAAAAGACATAGTGCAGCACAATGGGACAGAGAAAAGGAGCACACACGATAAGCGCTCATCCTGTTTGCTCCTTTTCTCTGTCCCATTGTGCTGCGCTATGTCTTCTAATATGCTATACGAACAAGCCCAAACTACAACTTTGTTAAGATTGGCCATGATAGGTTTCTTTGATTTGGCTGCACTCTCTGCACTAGTTCTGTGAAGTTCCGCGGTGGTGCCGGCAGCATGCAACGTCAGCTCAGGCAGTTCAAATGCAGCTTGGCACTGGCCGCTTCCAAAACGAATGGCCGAGTGCAGGCCCGATTGTCCAATAGCCTTGCTGTCGTCACGAAATTGCAACCAACTGCATGCCGCCGACACCAACAACCACCAAAATCCTGAAACACTTGGAAGAATTTTCAAGCAGCAAATCGCAATGAAGTTTTGCCATGAACCTGCTCTTGGAAATGGTCGTTTCACAGAAAGAAAAAAAATTGTTGCATGTATATTACACAGGCGACCTAAGAATTAGCGCTGAAATGCTGCCCATGCGACTCGACTTGACCGCTTAGGTTTTCATTATGACTCCTCAAACAGTCACTCACCTCCTCTATGTGTAGGTCGAGCAAGCAGAGAAGGTATGGCTCGAGTTATCTAATGAATTGGTGACAGTTATTTGCTGAAAGGTTATGGCTTATGGGGGTTTAACGTCCCAAATCGACTCAGGTTATGAGGGACGCCGTAGTGAAGGGTTCCGGAAATTTTGACCACCAGCACCTTGTGTTCTTTAAGGGAGCATAGACACCTAACCTTTGGGTGCGTGGTTTCTTCTTTTTAATGTAATGACGCCACTGCGGTGGCTCAGTGGTTATGGGGCTTGGCTGCTGACCCGAAAGACGTGGGTTCGATCCCGGCCGCGGGTGTCGAATTTTGATGGAGGCGAAATTCGAGAGACCCATGTACTGTGTGATGTCAGTGCACGTTAAAGAACCCCAGGTGGTCGAAATTTCCAGAGCCCTTCACTACAGTGTCCCTCATAGCCTGAGTCGCTTTGGGACGTTAAGCCCCCATAAACCAAACCAATCTTTTTTTGTAATGAGGTGTAAGGCATTATTATACATGGATTACCACGTGGTATGCTCCTATGGCTGCTAAATAATCTATAACTGAATTTCTTTCTTGTGCTGTTTCAGTTTCACTAGCTGAACGATGACTGTGACCTCAAAGAGAGGTTGTAGGTCATGTGAGGTGTGAAAAACCAATATAATTGGTGCTTCTACATTTGTTGTCATTCCTACTCTTGAGGAAGGCTGGCTTCAGCACTGCAGTAAATTAAAACGATAAAGCAGCAATTATATCGCAGTTTTTCTATGCCTCATATGACCTAAAACCTCTCTTTGACGTCACAGCTCTCATTCGGCTGTTGAAACCGAAAAAGCACGACAGAAATATTCGATTATAAATTATTTAGCGGTTGTAGGCGAATACCACATGGTGATTCATGCATAGTAGTGTTTTCTGCATCATTATAAAGAAGAAAATATGCCACCAAAATTCGGTCTCTATGCTCCCTTAACGTGCACTGGCATCGCACAGTACATGGGCCCCTAGAATTTCGCCTCCATCGAAATTCGACCGCCGCGGCCAGGATGAAACCCGTCACCCGAAAGACGCGGGTTCGATGCTGGCCGCGGCAGTCGAATTTTGATGGAGGCGAAATTCTAGAGGCCCGTGTACTGTGATGCCAGTGCATGGTAAAGAACCCCAGGTGGTCGTAATTTCCAGAGCCCTTCGCTATGGCATCCCTCATAGCCCCATAGCCCGAGTCACTTTGGGACGGTAAACCCCCATAAACCATAAAGCTTTCAACAAAGAACTGTCATCATTTCATTAAATAACTAGTGCCATACCTTTTCCGCTTCTTCGACCTACACATGGGCACCGCCGTATTGCTGCACCGCAGCTGCGCTTCCATTTCGGCAAGTGCAAGCCAGCCTAGAACTCGTGCTGCACTTCTTGAACTAGTGCAGAAAGTGCAGCCAAATGGAAGAGACCTTATGATTATGTGGCTATTTCCTTTGCATTGGGTGGGCGACAGTTTTTGTCCTAGCCATTACATAGAAAGAAGAAACAAAAAGGAAACGTGGAAACATTCACTATTAAGACAACAGCTTTCACCTACAGACCTCAAATGAACAAAGCCTGCCTGTATAGTGAACAAAACAACTAGGCTGTCACGGATCTAGCAAATTATAATTTTGAAAGTGGGCCTCCTGCTGTGAAACTGGCAACGTTTGTGCCCCTAGAGGCAAGCAGTGGCGAGAGGCGAGAAGCCACAGACGAATGTATGTAGGACAGGGAGCTGAACGAGGAAGTAGTTCCCATAATTGAAGAATACATGGAAAGACAAGGACGAGACATGTTTATTTTCTTCCTTCTGTGTTCGTCGTTTTGTTTTCACAAGTTAGGAGTAGATGTTTGTTGTAGTTTCACTTTTTGAGGAAAATGGGGAGGGGGTTGATCATCTTGAGACATGCAGCCCAAAAGACAGAGCACAGGAGTGACTCACACAACATTAGTCTTTGCGTTTTGTTCCTACTGTTCTGTGTGCTTGCACCCCTTGTCCCCAAATGAGGCATTGACATGATCTTACGTGGTGCTATGCTGGTAAAAGGATATGTGCTGCATGCATATGGGTGTGTGGCATTCAGATTCAAGCACCAACACACGCTT
>JARKHS020004075.1:0-29933 GCA_030143305.2 Amblyomma americanum
GATTGAAACGTTTGCTCTATTTTAAAAACACCAGACCTAACTATTGATTAATTTACTGTATTAATTGTTCGAAAATATGGCTATACTATTCAGATACTCGAGAGACTATTTGTTGTGCTCCTGCAGCCCTGACTGGCTGAAAGAGCTGTAGGTTCCACATTGCTACAAACGACTTGCAGGATGGAGTAAAGCAAAACCACGAAAGGGCAAGGCTTCGGCCATGGCATAAAATAAGTTTGATTCTCTGCCATTAGAGAAACTAAAATAGGCAACTTAACACACCTTGGCTCCAAGTTCAATGAAGAAGTTTCGGCACATGTCGGCCAGCTCGGTGTCGTCATCTAAGACCATGGCTGCTATGTCACTGATCTGACCTTTGACCTTGATCATGTCATTCAGAATCAAGAAGCTGACAGTCTTCAAGGTACCCAATCTGACTTCTCGTGACGGGTCCTGCAACCTGTTTAATGAGCAAAATGAGAAATGTTAACCTTTAGTCCACCTTAGGCTCGGGGAAGGGAAAGAGAGAAAAAGAAAGAATCCCAGGCAAGAGGGTTAGCAAAGAAAACAGGAAATCAGAAAAGCCAAGCTAAGTTGCTTGCACATCAAGGACCAGAATGCACTGCCTGAAACGATGCACACAATTGCTGACCGATTTCTAGGACTCACCAGAGACCACCAAAATGCCCAAAAAATCAAATTTCACCAAAACTAAATACTAATTGAAGCCAGCTTCTAATTGTCAGCAGTTTTGTGCACATTCTGATGCTTCACATGACTATCTCACGATGTGTTGTATACACAGATGACGGGACTGACAATTGGCAGCTACTGCTTTCATGACATCAGCGTTCGCTGGCTGCACTGCCATCGGAGCGCCGCGGAAGAAACTGCGGGCTGGGACAAAGTCCAGACGCAAAAGTGAACCTGTTGCTGTGGGAACTGTGCTGTGCCTGCCGCGCAGAGGGTGCGAAATGAAAATACGGAGGATGGTGGTAGAGATAAGAAAGAACCGACAAACAACTGAAACAAACACTCCGTTGTCACTGGTCTTCGTAATTAGGTCTAGCAACTACAATCTCAAAACCAGCGGAATGTTACAGCATGCGCTCTCGGTGGCTTGATTATAATGAGAGCTGTTTCGCCTGTCATCAAAGAGCAAATTTTGACTGTATTGTGATAGAACAGTTGGGGCTGAGGTGTGCTGTCTTGCGAGTACAAGCTCCTCGATCACCTTGAAAAGCACCGCCATTTTCCACCGCTCGCCATCTCACTGCTGTGTGCCTCCCTTATAATAATCTATTACAAATAAACAGTTTATTATAAGTCTTCAAACCAAACCAGACAGGCAAATCTGTAAAAATGTTTAGTTTTTGTATGCTTGCCGCGTGCTTCATTGCTGCATCTTCCAATATTCAAAATGAAATGACTCAATACAGGCGAGTTCTGCAAATTTTGAATACTATTCAAGGTTCAGCAACGGGCAACGCCCAAGCACGTTGCGAGCTCGTTACTGCGCGTGCGCAATATGCAAACCCGCGAAGCTCCTTTTAGCTTAAATTCCGCTTTGTTCTATCAAGTTATCAATCTCCTTTTAGGTCTGAATTAACAAGGTTCCATTATATACATATTATATGGCGCCTTGGCTATTGATAGCGGTGCCACAGCGAGTTCTTTTGAGGGCCCCCAAAAAAATCAAGCAACCAGTTGCAATGCGTCCAAAATTTTAGGAACTCTTCTACATTGGCTCGATGAGGCCTCTTGCGATGCCATGAAAAAGTCCGAATAATCAAGTATGTCCAAAAAATCAGGCGTCCGAATGTTCAGTCAGCGACTGTACACATAACCTAGCACTTGGAAATTATAGCCCTACTGCCTTTTAATAGTTTAGATTTGATGATTTTTGCGTCACAGAAAATAAATGCATATCAAATGGTGAGCCAGTTGTTTTGTGATAAGCAACACATGATCTTTAATCTAGTTATTTGACGAAAGCTGGAATGAACGAAAGCTTCAATTTTGTCCCGACGAATTGGGAAAGGCTTCTTTTTCTTTTTTTTTTGCCTTGATCCATCCCTGTGGTGATCTATATACAATGTAATCCACTTATAACAATACCAGATATAATGATATATCGCTTATAACACTCAAATTCTTTAGATTTATCAATTCTCGCATTGCCCCTATGTAAAAATAAACCATATACGATAAAATTATTGGCAAAATAATGGATTTAGCGATAGGATTCTGGCCACCCGGAAGGTAAACCGCTTGCCACCAAAATTGGTCGGAAAGTTTCGTTAAAAAAAAAAAACGTTTTGAAGCGAATGGCATAAAAATTCTGCAAACAGACCAGTGTGGCAAAATCCGTGAGACAGTATTGCCTGCGGCCTTGGGAACCAAATGCTATCATCGTCACGTTGCTGCAGGAAGTAGGGAAGAGCTTGTTTGGCCGCTGCCGTGCAATGCTTTCTCACACAAACATAGTTTCCGCTCGTTTGTATGTTCGTGAACTAAGCAAAAAATTGGCGGCGACTAAGCGCAAGGTGATATCTCTGAACTAACCCCCCCTTTTTGTCATTGAGGATTTACTTTATTTTTTTAAAGCATTAGCATTTCTTAGTTTCTTAGCTTCCTCCATTTGGTGCTGTCCGCAACGCAAACCTTGGCAGCGCACCAAGATGCTGCGCGCTGATAACGTCAAGGAGCGTTTATCATTCCATGGGAGCTCCTGTAGGGGTGGCTCACTCAACGAACCTGGCAGAGTGCCAAGACGCAGTGCGCCCTTGACAGGAGCTCCGCTTTGGGTGGCGACATGAATGGGGCAATACCTACATGCATGCATGGGGGAATATGCGGGTGTGTTCTTTTCGCTTTATTTCTTTTTTTGCCGCCCCAGATATAACAATGATCGGTTATAACGATCGAATTTCCCAGTTTTCTCAATATCGTTATAAGTAGACTGCACTGTGTATAATCTGCTACAGATATAACTGAGAATACAATCCTATGATGATTTACGAAAACCTGACGAAGCAGCCCTAGCAGCAAGGCCCAGCAGTATTTGAGCTCTTGGGAAGCAGCGTACCGAGCGTAGATCTTTTCCGTCCAGTTGTAGAGGTGGTTTGGAAAACGGACAACAAGGTCACCCACAGCCACAACCAGGTTGGTGCGCATCACAGGGTCTGGGGAGTTCTCCAAGATGTTGAAAAGCAGCGTCAGATGCTTGTCACAGAAGTCAGCACTGCACAGCAGAGAAGGTAGAAGAACATGTTAACTGGTACTTGTGCCTTGGATGTACCGTATTTACTGGAATGTTTATTTTTTTTAATTGCGCTTTCCAAACCCGGTGGTCGACCAATACGCCAATCACAGCCAGGCTAAGGTGCAAAACTGGCTACAAATGCAGAAAATATGAGTACAGAATGATGCTGACGATGCTAGTGCAGTACACCTTGCCCTTGAGTGTCTTCAAGCTCTCGCACAGTTCAACAGTTGCTGCCACCATTTCTGTGCAAAGGATTCCCGCACCCTTTCTTCAAGAGAGAGCCATTCATAAGATTCGCAGATAAGGCTACCACAAAACCCTACCGCAATGTCGAACAATCGACCGAGGCCTCGTCATAAAAACAAGATGGACGATTTAGAGTGGTTAGGCCACATGTGAATTAGGTGAGCTAGCCCTTTGGTCAACAAAACATCTCCCAGTTGTTCAGTTGTGTGCTAAGTCATGCCTCCCAATTTTGCTGAACGTTCCAGGGGCCAAATTACGGACAGATCACAATCTCGAAACAGTCACAAAATAGTCAAAAATCGCCGCCCTTATTGGTGGGCACGGACTGGCGGACATATTGACCAATAAGAGCGGGGCTAATTGATCCGTTTGTGAAAAGTTTGCGATTTCATCGTCCCACAGTTCAGCCACGGGCAGCATTTAAGGGGGTTGGCGACATTCAAAACTTTTTTTTTTTTTCAATAGATTTTGATTAAAGTTTTTCAGCGTGTTAGAAATGATTTCAAACTTAACTGCACAAAATTTCAGCATTATATCTGGAGAAATTTTTTAATATATTTTTTTCCTCTTCTACACCTTTCAAAATGCCTGCAGATAAGACAAAATGTGGCATGAGACTGGTTCAACATTCACTGCATTTCTGAGTGCATGATACGCATGATTTTATTCCTCGATTTTTTTCTATGATACAAATTTTTTCTATTTTTTACAAAGCAGTTGGCACAGACATTTCAAAACTGTACACAAAATGTCACACCAAAAATCTACAATTCCTTCATCAAAATGAAAAAAAAAAGAAAGAATGCCAATGCATAAAGCCCAGTTCTGCAAGTGCACAAAACAAAAGAGGCCAAAATACTATGTAAGGGCCGCACCCGTGTACAGGCCGCACCGTTTTCCCACCGGAAACATTAAAAAAAAAAAAGAAAAGAGGTCCATGTAATGGCCGCACCCAAACTTTCCATGACCCACGCCGGAACAGCCTTCAAAATGTGTGCACACAGAAGCTTGCAGGTGCCGCCCGCAGATTGCGCTCGAGGCCGCAGGTCATCATCATCATCATCATCATTTTCCTGAAGTGACTGAAGCCTAATTGCAGGTTCCTCTCTAATCAATAAACAATGCAAGCTGTATGCAAGGTACACAAAGTGGACCAAAAACTTTTTTGCCCAAATCAGAACTGCCAGTGTGAACGGACAAGGATAAAAAGGAATTGTCTGATCGCAGATATTGCATTTATGCAATGACCAAATTCCAAGGAAAAGCCAACCTTCATATCACTATTACCGTAATGACTGTGCCAAAACGCAAAGTTCAGATGAAGTCAGTATGGTGGCATCATTCAAGTCGCACTTGTCAATTCATGCTGCTCGTTCTTTGATCACACACAAACAACTCCTTGTGGTACTCATGCATGATGAGCCTGCAGGCTCATGCAAAGAGGACAGCACCAGGACTCACTTGACCATCATCAGCTTGGCTAGGGCCAGGGAAGCCACTTTGCGCACACCATCGTCTGTGTATGTACTCTGTTCAGTGACGACATGCACCACGAGCTTGCTCCATGCACCAAGAGAGCTCTCCTCTGCAAACCAGCGAAAACATGACGGTAACGATTATCACAGCAGGGTCCCAATGAACAAAATCTCAAAGGCATCATGTGCCAGCCAAAATGAAGTGCACTACCATTTGAAGCTAGACGAACAATTCATGATGCATAAATGTGGTTTGCAGGAGGACCTCGTTAATTCGAAGCTTGTCGGACCGCATAAAATATTTGAAGTCAGCACGTTTTCGACCGAAAAAGGCAAGCTCAAAACACTGTTCAACAGCTTGTGGTACTGTTCAACAGCCGGCGTCACTACCATTGCACTCAACAAAGCTATGCTCAGCATTTAACAATTAAAGGTGCACTAAAGAGAAATCTGAACCCATCTTTTTACCAGGGAACTCTATACGCACGTTCCGGGCATTCTTATAAACTTCAAATTATTGTCCTGTGCAGCCGACTGCCCTAATTAAATCGCATTAAACATCCCGGCTCCCGCCTTTTTTTTAAAAGTCGACGCGGTAGGTAGTAGGAGTCAACCAACGCGTCAGCCAGTCCCGCGGCGGCTTGCCGCTCTGCCATCGGCGGAGTGATACGTAAATCAAAGAGTCCACGTGTATTTTTATTTCCGTGGGCATAATTTGCGGCTATATTGTCTGTGACTAAAACTGTTTATTCACTGAAACCTAAAAAACAAAATAAAAGCGAAAGCGAAGCCGCCGCTGGACTGGCTGAAAGGCACTCCAAGTGTTGGTTGACTCCGCCTGCATATACCACGTTCAGTTAAAAAAAAAAAAGACGGGAGCCGGGACGTTTAATTTGATTTAATTAGGGCAATTGGCCGCACAGGATAATAATTCGAAGTTGCTAAGAACCCCGTCGCGGTGGCTCAGTGGTTAGGGCGCTCGGCTACTGATCGGGAGTTCCCGGGTTCGAACCCGACCGCAGCGGCTGCGTTTTTATGGAGGAAAAACGCTAAGGCGCCCATGTGCTGTGCGACGTCAGTGCAATTTAAAGATCCCCAGGTGGTCAAAATTATTCCGGAGCCCTCCACTATGGCACCTCTTTATACCTTTCTTCTTTCGCTCCCTCCTTTATCCCTTCCCGTACCCCATGGTTCAGGTGTCCAAATGATATATGAGACAGATACTGTGCCATTTCCTTTCCCCAAAAACCAATTATTATTATTATTAAGTTGCTAAGAATGCCTGAAACATGTAGATGCAGTTCCCATGGTAAAAAGACGAGTTCAGATTCCTCTTTAGTGCACCTCTAAGTGCTCCTATATCAGGAGCTCATTTGGACTCGCCATGGTCACTGTGTCAGTGCCGGTCGCCCAATTTTTTCACGTCAGTTTCGACGTACACAGAATATGGTCGTGCATCTCTCTCGAAGCAACTCGATTACCAGCAAAGCTCTTTGCCGTTCGCTTTGGCTGGCACATTGATACTCTGACGTTCTCAGAGCGCGCATGATTGCAGTAGCAAAGGTCAAATACATCGACTAGGTTAAATTGCACCACCCTCCTTCTCTCCCATGGCGCTTACTCCTCACGTTGATTTTCAGCTTCCGGTCTTGAACGGAAACGCTGATTTCTGTTTCCTTAGGGCGAGTCTGTCTGGGGTGGCGTTGCATAACTTGGTTATAGTCTATCGCGTACCAAGTGCAAAAAATGTCAATTAGACTGCTAGAGACCGAGAAACAGCATAGCAGTGCAATGATACAAGGTCTGCTCGAACGTTGAAGTACGCTGCGCCATGGCGATCGAGGTATACCAAGGCAAGCCAAGGCACGGATAGAGCAGCTATACAGTTCAGACCATTTATAACGTAACGCTTAAAATGCGGGACCGCATTGTATGCGGATTTTTGTGACAACCGCTTTGCTTCCCATAGAGTTCAATGTATTGGCGTACCGCTTACTATGCAGCAGCGCGTAACTGAAGACCGCATATAGTGCGGGTTCTGGATAGCTTGGCGGCCCCCGTACCGACGCGGGTCCCTCAGTACCAGCGGGCGCGAGGAGCATGCTATCCAGATTGGGCAAGAAGGGGGCAACAGACGGGGCAGGGGAGCATTGTCGGCGTGGTTCGAGGCAAGACAGAAGGCAGGAGAGGATAGAAAACAAAAATAGAAGTCACAAAGCAGGCTTTTTTCCTCTCACTCTCCGATGCGCCTCCCTGATTGGACAAATCTTGAAAGCACGTGATGGCACGGCCAGACGAGCATGCTGGAACGGCGGCGGCGAGTGCCCGGCATGACACCTCAAGCGCTGCTCGTACTACGCACACGTGCGGCAGCGACTTGTCATGCCTGAGCCCATGAGCGAGATATGTGCCGTCGCGTGTAGCGAAAAGTTGACAATATAGGCAAGTCTACCAGCCTTGGCCGTCTTCAGTTCCTTTCACGTCTGCTCCTCCGAAAGCCAGGAAACGGCAAGCTCTCAAAACCAAGCAGAGCATTATGAGGGACGTCGAGAGTGGCTTGAAAAAGGCTACGGTGGCAAAAAAGTACGGTGTCACCGATGTTACTGTGTCCGCCATTGGTAAGAACAGCGACAAGTTACAACAACAGCTGCAGGAAGACTCCACGTTGCTTGCTAGGAAGCGGATTCGTGCGTCGAAGTAAAATGATATCGCCGCTTTGTTTGAACTGTTTCGCGAGGTTCGGGCCCAGAGAGTTCCTGTGAGTGGCTCGATATTGCAAGTCAAGGCCGGGTGCCTTGCAAACCTTTTGGGGCATGATGATTTCAACCCACTGAACGGTTCTATTCAGCGTTTCAAGGACCAGCACGAGATAAGCTCAACATCGTCGTCACCGACCCCAACGGCGTTGCGTGTGAAGTAGCCACCTCAGATGAAGACACCGTGGCAGCGGTGCGCGGTAGCGATGAGCTTCTATCCGAGGATGAGCCCGACGAAGTGAGTGAAAGTGCAACAGAAGTTTCGTGCAAACACGCGCTCGTCTATTGCAACAAACTGCACCTCTGCTATGCTCAGAGAAATACTCAGCGAGCAAGCCCTGAAGTGCCTCACTGTTTTTGAAGACGAAGCCATTAGCAACACAGTTCAATCGCAGTGCTACACTAAAATGACGTCGTTCTTCCATTCAATACGACGCTTCGGCAAAAAGATCAAATAAACTTCTTTGTTGCCCGTGACTGCAGTGTTGTGCGTCTGGTGCATTGTCAGGTGCACTTTGAAAGGTATGCCGGCCATTCTGAAAACGTGAATGCATGGAACAACTATGTTTTGGCTACAGTGCAGTACCGCTTATAATGCGGGTTATCCCGACTCCCGTGGTATGCGTTATAAGCGGTCTATGCTATAAAACGCAAGACGACTACTTGCGAAAGGCGGAAATTGGAACCGGAGAAACCATACGAAGATGTGGAAAAGGGGGAGTGGCTCTCCTTAAAGATTTATGCTCCTTAAACAAAGTGTCAGCAACCACAGAGGGGCTTCACATAAGATATGAGGCACAGCTCAGCTTTAAGACACATGTACAGAAGGGTTGTTGTCAGTTGAAGAGGTGCAATGAGAAGAGCGGGCACGCGGTCAATTAATCCGGGCGTGGCGTATTTTGTATTGAGCTCGGCACGGCCTCTAGCGTGCACGAAATAAAAACTACGCTGAGATTGAAATATTTGTGTGAGAAATAAAAACCATTCAAACTCAGCCGATCCAACATAGCACCTCAGGTCTTCGAATTAAATGAGCAGGTGCAAGCTGCCGGTTAAAATTAAATGCTAAAATCTACATTACAAATTATGGGACCGCATAAATTCTACAAATTAGCCGGGGTTTCGAATTAACAGAGTTGGAATCATCGAAGTCTTACTGCACTTCATTTCCACTATGAGTTTGCACTAGCGAGCGAATGCAGTGAGGCAACATACGTGGGACATGTGGGAGGCCGAGGGGAGAGTTCTTAGGAGCCTTCCCACCTGCTTCCCAGAGGCTTTAAAGGGGTCCTCCGGATGCTTAGAAGCAGGAAAAGGAGGGTAAAGCTCATTTGCCTCAGGACATCAACAGTACCCAGCTGATCCTCATCCTCTCTTTTCCTGGCAAGAGCCCCTGTCACACAAACTACCCTGCAATAAAAGGTAAGCGTGCCCTACTTCCTTGCAACGGCTCCAAGGAGAGATCGCTCCTCTGATTTGAGCTAGCGTTATATTATGGTGGTGGTTGTGTAAATGTTTTATTGAGGCGTTTAAGAGCAAGGGATAATACGGTCAGGTTTCCTAGTCCGGGACTCTGTTGGCTGATGCTGCCACCCTTGCTTGGTTGAGGAGCGGGACTTGGTCCTTGAGCTGCAAGCTGGTCAGAGCCACCTCCCACTCCTCGGTCATTGGCTGACAAATGCGCATTGATTTTAAATTGGCCTGACATGCCCAGACTGTATAATACAGGTTGAGGATCTTGCCCCAGACGTGGCATCCCCTATCGAAGGAGTCTGGCTGTATGGCATGTAACCTGGATGGATATGAGAATGCCTCTGTTTGTAGGCGTCGGAAGTGTACTCTGTGTTTTGTTGAGGCCCTTAGCTGAACGAGGATATTTCCAGGGCATTAGTTACTAGCGTTGTGTTATATATATGTAAGTATTGAGCATGTCTGAGTAGGCGTGTTCGTCAGAAGGACATGGAGGGTGAGAAAGGAAAAAAAAAATACTCGGGCGACAGTGTTTGCACGCTCATCCCCTGCCATCACCTGATGGCCAGGTACCCACTTCAGGTGTTTGATTGTAGGTGGTGGGCCTCATGTTTTTCGACAGGTGTGAAGCAGACCACAGTTATGATTTTCGAATTCCTCCTGTTCTAAATAAGCACACTCTCTTCTTTCATTACAAAGCCATGGCTACACTCCTTATCTACCCAATGTTGTTCTTATCCAGTTTATTAAATGAGACGCTAACTTCCAGCCTTAACACATATCCGACATAGAGCAAGGGAGTAAAGCAATGCCAGTGTCCACCAATCTACTGACGCCAAGCAGTTTTCACAAAGGCGAAACCATCACAAAATCACTAAACCAAATGCAACGTTCCGACATGATTCGAAATGGCCAGCGCGGAAACAGACGGGGACCCGAGAAGAAAAAACACTGGCGACAGGGCAGGCGCTGTCCTGCGTCTATCCTGACAGCGCTGACAGCGCCCGTCCTGTCGTCAGTGTTTTTTCTTCTCGTGACCCCGTCTGTTTCCGCGCTGGTTATTTTGAATCATGTCCAGGGGAGGCGGCGAAAGAGTACAGAAGAGTGCACGCAACAACAAAAGAGCTGTGCCATTTTGTGAGAACTTGAAAAAAAAAAAAAAAAGAAAGGCGCTCAATGCTTACCGCCTAGCACCACATTGTCCAAAAGGTGGATGATGTACTCTGCGTCCGTGTCATCAGTAACTGGGCCCAGCATTTCATCATCGAGGTTCTGGCTGTCATTCCCTTCCTGTCGACAAAGCAGAGAGAGCATCGTTCAAAATAAGATAAAAGCACGCAACACTTTTCCTCACTGCTGTGCAGCCTTTGCCCTATGTAAGAACAATTGGTATGGAATGGAATGGTACCCAGCAAAATGTTGCAGTTGCAGTAGAAGCAATGCAGTTTGTCTGCTGCCTTTAAAAGTGATCTGCCAAATGTCTATGCACGGTGCGATTAAATAAAAGAATGCATCTTTCATGCTGCAGCCAGTGAATAATTAATGTCAAGCAGACACCGCCATGATTCGCCTGGCTACTAGTGGAGGAGTCTTTCCTGTCGTGTTTGAGGTCCTTGTGCTTTATTTCTTAAAAAAAAAAAGAAAGTGTGCCAGAAGGATTAAAAGTAACTCAGACTGTACATGGCAAAAAACTTGTCCACACAACGGTGACATTTCATAACAAATTGCATGCTGTCCATGGTCCTGCCCTCAATTTTTTTAACAGCCATTGTTTGGAAGTTAGACACTAAGAAACTGCCACAGTCAATGTTCTTCGTGCAAGATTCAGAACAGGCGAGCAGCACAATAAAGGAAAAATAAGACAAAAACAAGAAATGACCACTAAGGACTCCACATAAGTGCAAGATTACAGTCTGCAGAAGAGTGAATTCGAAGCAAGCAGCCAAGTGGTATGCCAACTAAAGTTTGTCCCGCTCCTTTGAATAAATAAGACACTACATTTATCAAGGTAAAGCATTAACAACAACCTATGAAACCCAAACACAGACACAGGTGATATGCACTTGTTTATTAAAACATGCACTGTGGCAGCGATCTTCGGGGCCCTAATCCCTGTGTGTCTTGGCCCACCAGTAGCCACTCTTAGGTTTTCTTGGGTGCAGCACATAGGCTTCCGCATCGATATCAACTGCTTTGTTACAGACAAACGTCTAGTAACACTCAAGTAACAAAAAACAAAGGAAAGAAAAAATAAAATGAACACTTAGTAATGAACAAGTCTGCTATAAAAGGATTCTGCACTACAAACATAAGGTGAACGTTTAGATGCGTGAAGGAGTTTGCCGAGACAAGTTGTGTGCACACGAAAGTTGAAAACAAGCCAGGCTTTCCTTTCACATTGCAGAGAAGCCTGATGTTGCCTGGCCTACCTGGCTCATGGAGACGACATGCCCCGTAGCAGACATCGACTGGCGTTTCTTTCGTTTCGTGACCCGCTCCTTTTCGTCCTTGATGGTCTCCCGCCTTCGCTTCAGTTGGGCAAAGACATCCACGTCGAGATAGATGAGCTGGCGCAACGCCACTTGACCCACGCAAGCCAGAGCACGTGACAGCATCAGGCTTGGACATTTGAGAAGAGGTGCCGTGCACGTTTCCTCCGATGACACCACTCCATTTTCCTGCTGATCCTGCGAGTCTTGTGACCCTGGTGTGCAACAGGGAGAAGTTATATGTACCAGGCGTTCATTTCTACAGTTTGAACAGTACCTCTGGGTGTTTTAATACTCTCTAAATGTGGCACCTGAAACTGTCGAGCGCAGAGGAGGATAATATGCAAAAAAGAATAATGTTGCTGCTTCTGCCATGTGTGCAGCATCCTGGAGTTGGAGACTTCTGTAGCAATTTTTTTCCACTAACCAGTCTAGAAAAATGTGCCGCTTCTCTTCCGATTCTACCACCACCGAGTGGCACGTCACTTTGTTACTCAGCAGCCACACCACAACCATGGTGTAAAACGTGAGCAGAGGGAAAAAAAAGTGCTAAAGAAAGGGACGGTAAAGTACAGGCAATTAAAAAATTGCAATGAAAATAAAGCTCCAAACAAGGCAGCTAGTCTCGCAAAGCCACTGCGCAGGCTAACAAGTGAACGTCTGCTAAAATTTAACTTGCAGAAGAACTCCGGCAGGTCATTTGCAGGGACAGCATTAACAGTGCAGGAAAACAGCAAAATGAGCAGCTTGGAGAGAAATTGGTTTGCAAAACACTAGCTGTCTCAAGCTGTTCTGCTATCTAGTTTTTCTCTTGCTTATGGTGTTGAATGCAGCACACTGTACAAGCATTGTTTATACTAGGCAATGGTAGAAGTGAGAAATTAAAGTGGATCTGAAGTATACTATACTCACCCAAGTACAGTGCAACCAATATTGTAACACCAGGATTGCTTTTGCTGATGCGGAATAGAAAAAAAAAAGGATTTAATTATCCCCTTCAGGCGCTGTGGCGACATATGTGGATGCAACCTAAGCCTCCTCATATTTTCGCACGCAAGGTGAATTTCCATCTTTGAATACCGCGCTGTTACCATTTTGACCCTCCCTGTCAAGTTTGTGGCGCCATCTCATGCAGCTACAGCGAAATGTGTTTGTAAAAAGAAAAAAGAAAATGTGCGCATCACATCGTTTTTTGGAGGGACGAGTAAATAGCTTTTCTTTTTGCATTCTGTCTTTACAAATGATCGCGAATGATGCAATTTAGGGCTCGGAATGTGTCAATAGGTTAATGTAGAAACGGCACACCAATTTTCATCGTCATAGACGAAGAAAGAGTGCTGCGGTGGATGGTCAAAGTGGCGCGCCCACACATGTGGGCGTGGCGCCTGAATGCCGAAAATATCAAAGTGGCATTTTCTCCCCACAACATGCCGTTTTTTTTGTGCACGTATGGTAGAAAATGGGCTTACTGCTTTGGGGCATTGAAAACTATGCTTGTACAAAGAGAACGTTGGGCGACTCCAACGCTGAAGCATTTTTCATGTAAATAGCCGAAGCAGAAGCACCTCCAAAGAAGTGCGGCCGACCGAGCAATGAAGACCCGCACATGGTCGCAAAGAACCGCCACTTAGCTGAGCCGCTGCCGACAAACACAGTGCGCCATGACCAGTGCTTAAACTCAGGGAGGTCTAGGAGGTTCTTAGGCCCCCTGGCAATATTCAAAAAGGGGCCCAAGACCGCCTGTGCAAGATTGTAGGACGCATGAATCGGAAGGAAGCAACCATTTTCAGTGATGGTCAGAACATTTTTTCTCTATTGTTTTGAAATTTTCGCTGCGGTTTTTAGCAAGAATCATTATATTTTGTATGAAACCCGAGACAGAGAAAAATACAAAGTGGCAGCACTACACAAGGGGAGATGAAAAAGGGGAACCCGTGCCCTCACACCATGGTCAGTTCAGAGCTGGCCACTCAGCTCTAAGACTACAAAACAACAATCAGCACATTGGTAGAGTGAGGGGACAGTTTGTTTCAGGTCTCTGACATAAATTGAGCAAACAATGATCTTTAAAAATGATTAAAAACCCTGTGTAAAACAGGCCGCAAGATGCTATCTCTCTCTCTCCCTTTCCACCTGTGCTCAGATCACTCGAGACCGCTTCGATGCAGCCGGACTTGAAGCATTAGTTATGATGGAAGCAACCACTGGCCCCAACTTCTGAACACGTTAATTACGCAACGGTGCCGACGTGAAGACTGCAAATCTAAAGCCACGTTCGGTGCTCGAAATACCGAATTTTCATCTGCTTGTCATCACAGAATGACTGCTTTTATCTGTTTTATAAGTCATGGAGAATAGAATAATTCCCTAAAGCGTATATTCTCCCTAATAATTCCCTGAAGCGTAACGATCAGTTAGAAAAGGCAAGCAAATGTAGCAGTGTTTACATTCATGTATCAGCTTTAAGGCGCCATGTCCACAAATGTGGACGCGAATAAAATATGATTAAATATGAGTATTTTTGCACAATTTTCTGCACACCACTTCTGCTTAGCCTACTGATCGTCATTTACGCAAAAAAAAAAGAAGAATTTTCCTTTCAGCAGATTTAATTGGTGCCTGAAGGGGTTATTCGGCATAATATTTAGTACTCATTACACAAGGGGCGACTTCTGCCTTCAATTACTAGTAAAAGGAGGGGTGTGTAGAAATTAAAAATTTTGAATATGAATCTTGAATATAGCCGCAGTGTGACAGTCCGCAGTCAGGAACCCAAAAACCAGGTCAATCCAGCCCTAACTGCAACATCATATACGCAACGTCAACTGAAACACTGAATATGAACCTATTCTGTTCATGTTCGATTCGAGAAACTGCTATTCAAGAATTTTCTAATATTCGAAAATTCCCGAATATTCGCTAGTGATCGAATAGCGCGCCGACTTACATTAAATCAAACCGTGGCAAAACCACAGTATCTGGACAAATTTTCCGAAGATCAAGTTTAAAGTGCCAGGAATACAGTACAAAGTTGTCTCCTCCGCTTTCTTCTCCATCGTTTATTGCTTGGACCGATCACATTCGGATGCTGCTCGACTTGGACCTCATGCAAAATTCCGCAAGTGGGCCTTCCCACATTTCACACGTAATGAAAATAACATGGCTGACCACCCGCTACGAAAAATCGCAATGAGAATGTGCGTGGTTTTGTGTCTGACCCTTTCATTACGTGTTACTTTAGAGATGTTCTAGTGTGAGCTTCGCCACCACGATTTGGCTGAATATGCTAGAAAGCCCACTTGCAGAATTTCGTATGGGGCTCCCAAAGGGTGGCCGAGTCAAGGTGTCACCGGGAGCGCAAACGATCGTGTCACTAATGGCTATTCCCTTTGCTTAAGTCTGCGTTGTTCTTCCAGCTTGCCGAAACTGCACGCTCGTCACGGGCTTTTTGCTGTTTGTGTGATGGAGGCTTCTTACAAGACTTCACCTAATTTTCGCATTTCCAGCAGTTTTTTTTCAGGGGAGGAGTGGGGAGTTTTCAACTTAATGCTCGGATAATTCGGGCATTTCTTCTGGTCCCTAGAAGTCCGAACTGCGAGGTTTTACAACCCATAATATCTTTAGTTGCCAGCCATACATCAATTCAGAATTTTCATTTTGTTACACTAACTCTGTATGACCACATTACAGATTGCACACTGCTATGCTGTCTGATCAAGCAATATAAATTTCTGCGCACATCATGTTTTTTTAAGTATGTTGCCGAGACAGCCTATTTTTGTTTATGTCAGTTGCAAAGACCCCACACTATTTGAAAAAAAAAGAAAGACAACATTTGCTGTTTATCTTTTTCTAAAATTTCATTTCATATTGAACGGATACTCGATTAGATAGTTGAAGGCATTTCTTCTTTGCATTCCTATTCGAAATTTTCAATACCCGTTTGGCCCTAGAAAAAAAAAAGTGTTAAATCTGAGTAAATACAATACCTTTCACTGCATCGCTGACAGGTTTCTCCTTGCATCGTGACAGCAGCCTCTCGGCAAGGCCATGGAGAAGATCGTCAGCGATTTGGTCCGGCTGCGTGGCCAGCTTGTAGATAACATCCAGGGCCCTCTCCATGGTGGGAATCCAGACAGTTGTGCTGGTGTCAGTAAAGGCTGCACAGGGTTCAGGCAGTGCACACGTGAGACACACTCTGCTTTGTTTCAGCACCCAATCACCTTGAACTGCCCTGTTCCAGCGTGTTCGGGGAACAAACATGGTCCCTACTGGGAGTCACACAATTTCATTTCACCCCGCCACCTGCTAGACATCCTGATTACAGTAGAACCCCACTATATAGTAAGCTCGGATATAGTAAAGTGAAACTGCGGTCGCGTTTCACCTCCCATAGATGACTGTGCATTTTTTTTCGGTTATAGCTAAAGATTAAAAAAAACAGCAATAGTAAAGAGCATCTGGCCATGGCGACGTACCTCCCGCGGAATGTTAACAACGCGGCACGCGCGAGGCCGACATTAGGAGGCAAATGCATACCAATAAATACGATAAATCGGTGCTCTTTGAGATAGCTTCACCAGCACGCTCGGACGCTGCGAGGAGGAGCCGACTTCTAGTCCATGGGGCTGTGAGGCAAAGCGCGCAGCGCGTTGTCATTACGCAAGAGGTACAACGGTGCTTTTTTAAGATAGCTTCACCACTAAGCTCAGGAGCTGTGAGGAGAAGCTAACTTCAAGTCCTTAGGGCCGTGAGGCAAAGCGCGAGACGCGCACGAAAAAAAAAAAAAAAAAACTCACAGCACGGTTATGACTGTGTAACGCGGGATTCAGCGATAGCGGTTTAGGCGTTTAGTCACGTGACCTATACACCAGTGGTCAAGTGATGCACCCCTGCACTGGCTGGCGTCTGTTCCAAACAGAGCCACCCGTAGGCTTATGCGACCCAGGTTGACCGTGATATGAGGGGAGTGCACTAATGGCGGCGGCGACGGCGACAAGAAAGCCAGGGACGGGCGCCCAACAGCTATTGCTGTAAAAAGTAAAGCTGGCTATGAAAGCAGGAATGAGGAGACACCGGTCGCTGAGAAAGGAAAGACAGTAAAAATGCTGTGAGGAGTAGGAAAGGGAAGAAAAGGGCGAACATTCGCAGCATGGCAGCGCGAAGCACAGGAAGCAGCACCGAAGCGGCGGCAAGAAACGGAGGCGTGGCGGCACTGCGTGAGCAGTACCGCCGTGCCTTGACTGTGTTGCATGCGTTTCTTATCTTTTGACTCTTAAAATGACGCTGAGGCTGCGAAAAATGAAGCCGTGTTCACACAAAACTTTTGTTTTCACATGAAATCAAACTTGCATTATATTCATAGTCGCATTGTATTCGTGCAAATGCGGTACTTCCTCAAGACGTAAACAAAATCGAAAACGTGATAACAAGAAATGTGATAACTGAAAATAAATAATCATCACATAAAGGGACAATAATAGCAGGATGGAAGGTATTTGTGAGTGTTTCTTTTATAAACCAACACTGTGTTTAGTAAGTAGCCAATTAATTACCAGACAGCATCCTCAGAGCCATGCCATCACCAACAACTGATATACAGTTAAACCTGTCTATAACGAACCTCCATACAACGAATTCCTCGATTTTACGAAGTTTTTCTATTCCCCGTCTCCAGTCCCATAGAAATCCATGTATTTGTGACCTCAAAGTAACAAAGTGGCCGTGCGAGAGAACCTCCAAATAACGAATTTGCCCCGTCGACCGCCTCGTCTTTTTTCCCCATATTTTAAGAACATAGAGCTAAATTGTGCCAATTGCTTCGTTAGTTAATGATCAAGAACGATGAACGCCTCAAAAAAACATTCGCAGCGGCGGCGAGCGAGCATCATCACCCGTCCGCTCGGTGGTGATGATGATAATGCACAGGCGCCGCTTTATTGCTTCCGCGCCGGCAGCGCCACTCTTTGGCCGCTGGAGAAATCACTTCACTTCGTATGCGTGACACTAGGTGGCACTACACGCGTTTCTAAAAAAAACTTTTCAGCTGGCGCTTTCCGAATCTGTTTCTTTGTTCCCTTCGCCGTGCCGGCGTGTGCGTGCTTTGTTCTCGACTTCGTATATCTGTGCGCCGGGTCGCGTTAGTGCTTTGACACATCGAGAATGAATGCGTCTACGAAGAAACGGAAAATATTGTCTCTTGAGGACAAAATTGCTATTCTGGACGCCGTTGCTGCAGGCGAAAAAAAGAAGGATGTAGCTGCCAGATTTGAAATCCCAGCCAGCTCTCTCTCTACGATACTCAACGCGAAAGATGCGATTCGCGGTGCAGTGGAGTCCGGTACTAGCGGCAAAAAGAAGAAGCTAAAGCCGTCAACATACACCGACGTGGACAAGGCTGTGTTCACATGGTTCATGGACATGAGAGCTAGAAATCTTCCTATCAGCGGCGCTCTCTTGCAGCAAAAGGCACGGGATTACGCCTGTATCTTGGGATTTCATGACCTAAAGGCGAGCAACGGATGGCTTCAAGGCTTCAAAAACAGGTATGGCATCGTTGGAAAGATAATAAGTGGTGAGTCCTCTTCTGCGGACAGCGATGCTGCCAATTCTTGGGTCGAAGAGAAACTGCCAGCAATTTTGGAGCGCTACGACGCGACCGAAGTGTACAACTGTGACGAGACCGCTCTTTTTTATCAGTTGCTTCCAAACCGCACCCTGAGCCTGAAAGGCGACGTCTGCCATGGAGGCAAGCAGAGTAAACTTCGTTTAACTGTTTTGCTGTGTGTTAACTCGGACGGGACTGACAAGCGCGTCCCACTGGTTATCGGTAAGAGTGCCCGCCCCAGGTGCTTCAAAGGAACACACCGGATGCCCGTGAAATACGTAGCCAACACGAAAGCGTGGATGACGCGAGCCATATTTGGTGACTGGCTGAAAGCGTTTAATCGAGACATCAAGAAGCAAGGCCGCAGAATTTGCTTATTCTTAGATAACTGTTCTGCGCACCATGTTGAAGGCCTCGACCTTTCAAATATAGAACTGCAGTATTTTCCCGCGAACTGCACTTCACTAATACAGCCCCTTGACAAAGGAATTATCAAAAGCGTGAAGTGCAGCTACCGGCGTAGACTGATCCAAATGCTGCTTCTGAACATTCGTCTTCAGCGGCAAATGAAAGTGGACATTTTCCAAGCAGTTGAAATGATTGAAGCATCGTGGCGAGAAACAAGTGCGGACATTATCGCCAACTGTTTCAGAAAAGCCCACGTAACGAAAGAAGTTCACGCTGCGCAAACTGACGAAGAGGAGCACTTAGGAGTGGAGCCTTCAGGGCCGCCCGATCTCGCCGAAGCTTGGGGTTTACTGCGCGTGAATGGAGCAGCCCCGGATGACGTGCAGCTCTGCGACTTTTTGTATGCAGACGACTGTGCCGTGACTACAGAGGAGATGTCGGATGAGGCGCTGGTTGAAAGTGTCCGATGTCAGACCGACAATGATGGATCTCCAGAGGTCGAGTCACCATGTGAGATGCCTTCAACAAATGAAGTGTTGAATGCCATCGACGTTTTGCGGCGCGTCGCGGGCTCGCTGGACGATGGCGGTACAGCATTAAATACCTTGATGTGCTACGAGCGATCAGTGGTGCCGACCCTCATCAACAAACAGCAGAGCAAAATCACTCGTTTCTTTTCAGTGCAATAAATGTATTCTAGGCCATTTCAATGGCCTCGATTTTCACTTTGGTTTCGCTTCTGTATTTATTTTTCAAACTTTCTCGCGGAAACTGCATATAGCGAAAACCTCCCTATAACGAATATTTTTCGGCCTTTTTCAATTTCGTTATATCCAGGTTTAACTGTACAGGGTCTGTCCCAAAACTTCCCGGAATAATTTTTTGGAGTCGGCTACGCCGTCTGGCGGGGCGTCGCTTCGGGCGAAGTTGGCAGGGGATCTAAGCTTCGAAACAAGACCGGTCTCAATTGCCTGTGGTCAGTTGTTGAGGCAGGCCATGCTCCGTGCAGAGGTCTCTAATGCACCCTCGCCAAGAAAAAAATGAACCAGTTTTTGGAGCAGCATTATGCAATCAAGTTTTGTGTGAAACTGGGCAAAAACTGGACGGAAACACTCGAAATGCTTCGGAAAGCCTACGGTGACGACGCGATGAAACAAAACCAAACTTTCATGCGGCACAAGAGGTTCCGGAAAGGTCAGGAGTCCGTCAACAACGATGACCGCTCGGGATGCCCATCGACATCACATACAGACGACTCGGTGCAAAAAGTGCGTCAAGTTTTGGAGAAGGACCAGCGATTAAGTGTTCGGATGATTGCAGAAGAGTGTGGAATACCCAAAACAATTGCTCATCACATTTTAATGAATGATCTTAAAGTGAGGAAAGTCTGCACGAAAATAGTGCGAAAAGTCCTGACGAGTGAGATGAAGGAAGAGCTTTTGTTGAAGTGCCAGGAAGTGCATGAACACTATGACACGGACCCAGACTTTCTGGACAGAGTGATCACAGGGGACGAGACGTGGATTTTTGAGTACGATCCCGAATCAAAGCTTCAGAGCAGCGAGTGGCACACCACGTAGCCTCCTCACCCGAAAAAAGCAAGATTGAGCAAATCGCGAATCAATGCAATGCGCATTGTGTTTTTTGACAGAAAAGGTGTGGTTCACAGTGAATTCGTGCCACAGGGACAAACAATCAACAAGGAGTTTTACTGTGAAGTGCTCAAACGGTTGCGCAACAGGGTTCGACACGTCCGAAAAGACATCCGCGACAATTGGATCTTGCACCATGACAACATGTCAAGCCGCACCGCGTTCACTGTCTCCGAGTTGCTGGCCAAAATGGGTGTGACAACGCTGTGCCAGCAGCCATACAGCCCCAATCTGGCCCCACCGGACTTCTTTTTGTTTCCAAGGATCAAAAGAACCTCGAAAAGGACTCTGCATGGGACGCCGTAGGCTGTAAAAGCAGCTGCGACGACCTCACTGAAGGCGGTTCCCATTGATGGCTTCCAGGGCACCTTCAATGATTGGGTGAAGCGTTGGCAACAGTGCATCGAAACAGAGGGAGAATACTTTACTTTGAAAATTTTTTTAAAAGACTGTAAACTGGTATTGAATAAATGATATTTTTTAAAAACTCCGGGGAATTTTGTGACAGACCCTGTCCAAGTCTCTTTAAAAGACTATAGAGGGGTTCTACTGTTTTAGGTCGATTTCAGAGTGACTGCCTAACAGACAGAAAATGTGGGAGCAAAAGTTCAGCTTGGCTTGGTGTGGCAGACATACACGAAACATGGCAGATGCTATAAACTGCACCATCCTCTTTAGCAATGACATCACTGCTTTATGTAAATGATGTATCGCAGCATAGCACTTGGGGTAAGAAGAACCAAGACACATGCCCTGCACCAGTTCATGAAAACAAGGTGCTCTGAAATGGCACATATATCACTAGGAAAACAATCAAATCAGTGATGGCAACCAAAGCATGCTACCTTATAGAGGTTGCCACTCATTCATAATGCCAATGTACATGATTAGGATATACACACTGCAGCAATCTCGTGAGTGAAGCATACAAAGTGCACCTACATGAAAACTTAATGGTAAGTGGTATGCATGATTTACTGAACTTCTAGAGATGGCAACAAACACTTACTTTCTAGCAGGAGGCCTCTCAGTTTCCCAAACATATCATGGGAGCTCTCGAAACGCTGCACTGGCTCTTTGTCGGGCTACATTAGAGCACAGGAAAGGAATAAAAAAACAGAATGAGTAACAAAAAATTGGCAGTGGCTTAGCTCGGCTATGCCAGGATATACGTAGCGAGAGGTACGTTTCCCTGGCTGAGCTTGTTGTGGTCACTGTACATTTAGCAATGAGGGACACTGGGTATACACATCTTTTATTCATTTTGCTTGACAGAGACTAAGACTGCCCGATGATCTGTGAAGTAGCATGCAGCGGTCTCAATTTTGGAAGAGTTAATCTTCTCTTGTCTATACCAGCATTTAGCAGCGGCTGGACTCTTCTTCTCTGCATCCATGTCAAACGTTGTGATACAGCCGCCCATTACATCTCCGCCTTTTATACGCAATGCTGCGCATGCGACATGCGGTTCCGATGGTGTAGCGGCCACGGTGACGGCGAAGCACACACCGCACCTGGTGCTCTTCTCCATTTGCCATGGGCGCATGCGCACAACTGGCCTCTACCGGCCACTGCGAAATGCTGGACTAATAACCCAGTGTAGCTCTCGCTACAAAAACAACATGTAAGGTATGAAAAAGTGCCAGAATTTGGCAATAAGCAAAAAAAAAATGCTTTCCTGCACAGACTCCTGTTCGTTTTCATGCCTAGTGGCAAAAGTACCACATAGAAGTTCCTAGCCCACAGGCTCAGTGTGAAAGTTCAAATGAAAACGGCTTACAGCCTTTTATAGAAATCAGCTTTCATTTAGAACAAACTTTAAGGCTTGAGAACAACTAGTAAACTAGCAGCTAATTACACACCTTCAATTTATTTCCTTATTCATTTCATATCCAAAACAACAAGTTATGCATTATGTCCGCAACAAGTTTCAAGCCTCTGCTGAGAAGAAAGCAAGACAATCGGCGTCAATTTTGTATACGTTTTTAACAACAAATGAGAAGGAAAATAAAAGACCAGTTCTGGCTTTGACTCCATGAAAAATAATGCAGCTCCTGTTACTATGCAGCCACTCACTCCTCCTGCTGGTGACCAGTAGGGACACGGCAGTGAAAGGCTCCAGGTTAATTTCTACCCCCTGGGATTTGATAATGTGCACCAACGTTGCACTGCATACAGACGTCTTTGCATTTCGCTGCTCCAACAATTAAAGCACATCCATGCAAACAAAACACAACAGCAAATAAGCCCCTGCAAGTCTAAGCTTACCGAGTCAGAGTGGCCAAGCTTCTCGACAATGCTGCACGTCTGACCGCAGAGGTCGAGGTCTGCTTTCCCGCGTTCTCCAAATCCAACAGAGATCAGGGTCTCCAAATTTCTCTTCACCATGTTATTATCAGCACTGTGAAAGCACAGCAAACGGAATCTTCATTAAAAAAACAAACAAACTTTGCAATGGCTGACGAAAGCAGAGAAAAGCTGTGGAGTTGTCAATCAGTAGTAGCCAAAAAAATTCGGGAATCATTCCCCTTCCTTTAGCGAGTGACTCCAGCAAAATTTTAGAAGATATTTTCTGCCTGAGAAGACACTTCTGAGCCAGGCCCTAGGATCAGTGTGCAGCCAGAACGAACAGCCCAGTCAGTCATGTGAACAGGTGCTGCCATCTTCTAAAAAAGAAAAAACAACCTGCACATATCAGTTGCAGAGCTGCTCATTCTGTTTTCTCAGAAGACTGTGGCCCTTGCAGAGCTGGCCCAGCTTAGCCTTTTGAGGAAATGTGCTGAGGTGAAAACTGGACTTATATGCGCAACCAATTCAATACAGCATAGAAACTGATGTCTCGCAAATCCCCCATCCCATACATTTTTGCAGACCATGGTTAAGACCCCTAGTTTCCAACGATTGTGCGAAAAATCGGATTTAAGCATTTTTCGCAGAATTTTTTGATAGCATCCAAATTCTTATTTTAATGAGATAGCATTTCAGCTGTCATCATGCAGTTTCCAGTTTGTCCGCAACAAAATTCCTTGATTGGTCAACTTTGGTCACGTGACCGCCATCAGGGTCATTCATGTGACCCCAACTGACCTATCAGAGCACAGCCAAATTTGAAATTCCCTGATTGGTCTATTAGATGACATGATCAGGGCCACGTGACTCCAAAGGAACCAATCAGAGAGCACTACCAAATTTGCAATTCCAAAGGACCCCCACATGTTAACGCGATAGCATTTAGGTTGTCGTCTCAGTAAAAATTCCCTGATTGGTCGACCTTGTAACGTCATCACAACCTTCCCAATGGACTGTGAGAAAACTTCCCACTGTTGCCAAATTCAATGCTAATGACATCTGCTTACTGCGGCGCTCACGTGATCCTTACGGGATCTCATCACCACCATCAACACCACATGACTACCAGTGGGCCAATCATAGGGCACTGCCAAATTTGAAAATGTAAAGACCCCCCCCATAAAAAGATTTGAAGTTGGCCTACCTGCAAAAATTCCTCAGGACCCCAAACATTTGGAAGTAGGCCCACCCCAGAAAATAGATTAAGGTGCATTAGGGGGTTGGATTAGTATAATCCCAAATGACAATCCAATGAAAGGTACCGAACACTCTTGAAGGTGATGACTGATGCATATACCGTATTTACTCGCGTAATCCTCGTACTTTTTTTCCCTGAAAATCAAAGCGAAGTTAGGGGGTGCGATAATTATGCGGGGAAAATTTTCAAGCAAATGTTTCGGAGTGTTAAATACAAAGATGAATGCGTGCAAAATCAGAATTGTCAGGTCCGCAACTGTAAATATAACGAAAACATTACTTTCAAGCGTAACTTACCTTCGTTATGAACGTACAGGGTGAACGTAAGCTCAAGCTGCTAAAGCACTTTATTTGCCGCGCGCAACCTCCCCGTCACTACTCGCATTGCGTACGTCCTGCAGGCAATTCTACTCTTCATCAGAGTCCATGTCGACACTGGAATCGATGGTTTCTTCATCTTCCGATACTTCTTCGTCGTCCCACACCAGGTGGTCCTCGGTCGCATCCAGGGCGTTCGAAATTTCTGTTTTCTTGAAGCTTGTGGCCACCATGTTTACATCAATCATCCCCCATGCCTCTGATACCTAGCTGCACAGCAGCTCCACGGACAGTCTTTTGATCTTGCCGCCTGGCGTCAGAGCATGTTCACCTTCGGCCATCCATTCTGCGTACAGCCTCCGGATGTTATCTTTAAATGGCTTGTTCAAAGATACGCCAAGAGGCTGTAGCATTGATGTGAGGCCGCCGGGTATAACAGCCAGGTCCGTGCGCAGTTCCTTGAACTTCGCCCGAACCGACTCTTGAAGATGGCCCCGAAAGCTATCAAGCACGAGGAGCGACGGAAAAAGAAGCGCTCCCGGTCGCCGCCCCCACACAGTCTTCACCCAGTCCACCATAAGGTCCGCGATCATCCACCCCTTTTCTTGGACGCGCACATGTATACCAGGGGGGAGCTTTCCTTTCGGGAGGGTCTTCCGCTTGAAAATGACGTACGGTGGGAGCTTCCGCCCGTCCGCCGTCACGCCTAGCATGACCGTGCACCTCTGTTTTTCGGCACCTGTAGTCCTGACGTGCACAGTCCGAGCGCCTGTCTGTTCGACTGTCCTGCTGCTGGGCATATCGAAATTCAGCGGAGTTTGGTCCGTGTTCCCTATCTGGGCGAGCAAGAAGTTTTTCTCCTGCCGGATCCTGATAACGAATCGATGGAAGTCCACTATTTTCTCTTCATAGGCTGCGGGCAGGCGCTGGCAAAGCGTCGTTCGCCTCCTGAGCGAGAGTCCATTGCGCCGCATAAATCGTGTGGCCTACCCGTTACTAGCGGAGAAGTCTTGCACCGGGATGCCCTCCTTTCTTGCGATTACGAGCGCCTGGTTCCGTATCAAATCAATCGACACAGCACACCCATCCGCTCGTTGAGCCTTGATATATTCCAGTAAAGAGGATTCGACAACAGGAAATTTCCCAGTCTTCGGTCCACGGAAGGCCCGGCGCGTCTTACCAGTCGTCTTGAGTTCATCGTGCTGCCGTCTCCAATACCGGACGCAAAACTCGTTGACGCCAAAGTGTCTGCTGGCGGCGCGGTTGCCATGTTACAACGCATACTCAATAGCTTTTAGCTTAAAAGCAGCTGTGTAGCTTGCGTAGCGTCCCATGGCGAAGCAGCACAAAGAGCACGGTGCAACACGCAAACAAGGCAAACGAGGCCTACGAGACACCAAAGAGCTGGAGACACCTTCGCAAAATGGCGTAGTGGTGGTGAGTGGATGAGTGGTAGCGGCGGTGGCAGCGGATGATAGCACAGTACCGCCGCCTAGTAGCACGCGCGCCCAACCATGGCAGTTAGTTGTGGCCGCAGTCAATGGATGGTGATCGCTACGACAAGCAGACGGCTCGCGGCAGTAATTTTGGGGGTGCGATGATTATGCGGGGAAAAAAAAATTTTCCAATTTTTGATAGCCAATGTGGGGGGTGCGAGCATTATGCGAGTAAATACGGTAGTATATAAGGGCAATGGAATCGCTTCTAACAGAAGTTGTGGCAGGAAAATCAAAACAACATTAGACACTCATTGTAGCCACCACAGCAGGCAACCTGAATGCTATTGCATTTTCTTCCTTAAAAGAATGTGCTTAGGAAGACCCCAAGTGTTTTTTATTTTAGTACAGCTGTTACAGACATCATCAGGAACAATAGATTGGAAAAATGATATTACCTTATTTGCACGAATATAACACTAGGGTGAGTTTGAGGCCTCAGGCAAATTTTAAAATAAATATTATTACAATTATAACCAAATCCCAAACCATTCAGACCAACCATAATCGAAGGAGGATCCGCTGCTGGTTAGGCTTCTACCAGAAAAAAGGTTAGGGCTTGCAAGCATGCCTGGACTTATTTAAGAATCACCAGGCCTAGTTGCTGAGTGGCAAGTGCACCCAATAACTGCTAGAGAACTGAAACCCAGTGACAGAGACCTCGCATAGTTTCTAAGCAAGATGAACACAGTGAATATTTCGATGTCCTGTCTTTCTTGGCTGGAATGAAAGAAGTGGTCCCAACACTCTTCCACTGCATTCAAACATTTGCCCATCAGAAACAACTCTGTTGGTGCAGAGGCATCATTCAGTTGTTATGGAGATCTAGTATCAAACAAGCACCGTTCTTTCACTGAAGATAACAGGCAAACATTACCTGATGCTGAGTTACAACAGCCATCTTCAATTTTAGAAGAGGGACCTCTGTGCTCAAAAAATAAACTTGCATGTTTTTATCACGCGTCTTAAACTTCCCACGGAATCTTTATTCTGTATCCAAGAAATTTAGAATTCTTCTCTGCAGAAAGCTAGGGGCCTTACCCATAGTATGTGTAGCATTCATGTAAAACGTGCACAAAGAGGATCCATGTACCGCATTTACTGACGTAATTTGCACATTTTTTGCTTTTAAATTAAAGCTTCAGAAAGGGGGTATGCATAAATTACACAAAAATTTTCTGAACAAGTATTAAAAAAATGCTACAAAGGTCAAAACGCGCAATATAGACCGGGCCCCCTCTCGTAACCCTTGCTGGCAAAAAAAAAAAAAAAAGCTGACTCCCAATACTATAACACACATGCCCCCTCGCGCCCCGCCACACGTTAGATAGTTCCCCACGGGATGGCATGACGGCATGTGCGCAGCTCAAAGTAATAAACACGCCGATACAATCGCGAAACCAGCAGTGGGAGGCAAAGGAGATAATGTGCGTGATAAAGCGGTGTCATCGCGTGCGGCCCAACTGACTAGCGGTAAACTGAATCGGTAGTTTCTGATCCGGACATGCACGCAACTAATCGGCCGGGAAAGTGACCACCAGTGCGAGTGAGTCAGGTAAACAGCGCATAATTCGTGCCTTCACCACTCGCACCTTCCACAAACGTACACGGTGACACGGCTGCGCCGATATTTCCGAAGCCTGCCTTGCACGCTCCCGCGTATATGCCAGTGGTCTGGCACAGCAGAGGGCGCAAAATATGCACGTAAAAGTGTTTTTTTTTCTTTCAAAAATCCAGATAAAAAGTTGGGGGTGTGCAAATTATGCGAGTAAATAAGGCATCACCCAGGGGGAGAGAGGACCTTTCCCAGCCAAAGTGTTTTGCATGTACCTGGCCACCATGGAGAGCAGCTGGGCTGCTGCGAGACGATGTGCCCTGCTGGTCTCTGGCTGGTCAGCACTGCTGTACCTCTCCCACAGCAGTCGCAAGACTGTGGGAGAGATGTCGCCTGTCTTCACCAACTCTGTCACCTGAACAAGAAGGACGGCAATTTCGAGACAAGAACGCTCTCCCAGGTACATCAGATGAGAAAAAAAAAAAGAGGAGAGTCTGAAGAACTGTTAGGAAATGTCACACCTTCCAAGCAACAGTTGTCGAAGCTAACAGGTTTGCATAATGAAATATCTCTTGCTGGTACTACTGCTCTCTGCAGTGAACAGTTATAAAATGCTGTCTGGAATGGCCCCTGAGGATGATGGAGACTTTCAAGAAAGCCAAGTGAGCCATGAAAAGTGATGCTAGTCAAGCAGTGGTATTGAGTTCTAATAAACCATGTGTTCCTGCTCCACAGCCCACCAGCTGCATGCAGTGAAATGTATAAGTGAAACCCCGTAAACACAAGTTTCCAAAATTCCCTCAAACAAATTCCCTCCTAAATAACCACCTACACAAAACTCTTTCAGAGTGCTACAAAATTGATGGTTAAAAAAGAAGCAGTCTTTTTCCTTCAGCTTTGCTGAACCACATTTAAACTGCATATGCTGTACAAGAACCCAAAAATACAAATGCGGTGCCAAGCAAGGCTTCGTTTTTTTCAAAGACATGGCACATACAAAATAACAGGAGGCCGAGAACTGACAGAACATTAGGTGCTTCAGAGTTGAGCACTTGCCTGTTTGACATGCCCCATTCTTTGGTACCGAAAAAAAAGAAACCATGCCCCCCCCCTTAAAGGAAAATGCTGTTCTCTTCATGAGAATGCAGGTGACTTAATAATATTATGCCGCGACAGCTTTTTTACACTAAAGTGAAACACTTTCCCAGCTAACACAACAGCATATTCTGGATACAATGTGCAAGTCCAGTCACCACACTTACAAGTGGTCAACATTTGTGACCAAATTTAATCCCGACAAGTGACATCTCAGAGCAAACCAGCCAGTTATCTAACCACAGACAGTCTTTATGCCTGTCAATGGTGCCAGCAGAAATTACATTACAGCTGTCGGCTTAATGCTTTACGCAATCCGTCAAAGCACTGACAGCTTACCAGTTGTTCAAGGCATATCAGCTCACTTGAAGATGCGGAGTAAACAAGATCTGACAGTCCATCAGCAATGTTGCGCGCTTTTGTTCTGGAAAAGGGGAGAGGAAATATCGCAATGAAAACAATAATATGCAGGCAGCGCTTTGTCCCAGTTCGCTGCACACTTAGGAGTGCCTGCATTCACTTCACAAGCACCCTAAAGCAGCAAATGGTTGTAATGTCCATGCTCAAACATGGAAAATATACCGTATTTACTCGAATCTAGGCCGGCCACGATTCTAAGCCGAGACCCGAAAGTTGAAGGCCACAGAAAAAAAAAAAACTTACCTCGATTGTAGGCCGGCCGAAAAAACAACACTGTTTATACCTCATTATCACAATTATTTTTATGACGCGACACGACTGTTCTTACGTCGCCGCGCACGTGAAAGTGCGTGGCGCGAAACGACTGCACCATGTGTCTGCGCATAGGCGACTTGGTGTAGAGAGAGGAACTCGAGTGAGACACAGCGGGAAGCATCGTGCCTGCATGCTCTGCCGAAGCGTGATTGATGGCCCCGAGAGGGACCGTTGAAAAAAAAAAAGCTGCCAAAGGAGCTTTGAGAGAAGAGGAGGAGGAGAGGCGGCGTTGGGCGAGGAGACATATGCAACGCCAGCCCGGGATCAGCCCCCGCTCATTCGTCATCATCATCGCTGACTTCTTTATCGCTGGCCTCCTCGAACAGTGCACTATCTTCACTGCCATCAAGTGCATTAGAGATGCAGCACTTGCGGAATGAGCGTGCAACCAAGCTTTCTGGGATGTCATCCCAGGCTGCAGCTATCCAAGTGGCTACAACGCCCGGCTTGAGGCGCGCTTTGATTCGGCCTGCTCTGCAGCGACTATAGCTCGCGCCGCTCTGCACTAGGCCAGGCCACGTAGTACTTGCGCAGCCGATCCTTGAAAGGCTTATTGAGTGCACACATCAAGAGGCTGCTGCTGGCCTGTCATGCCGAAACTACGCACGAAAACTTCACTGCTGCGAATGTGCTCACGCCACCGCACGAGAACAGAACAAGGCCAAAATGGCAGCCAGTGCTCATGTGTGCTTTGTATAGTGAACTAGAATATTCTAGTTCACTATAGTGCTTTGATCAGTATCGGCTACGGATAGCAACGGCTACGGATAGCAACGGCTACAGTGCTGTCTTTCGTTGGCGTTTTGTGGGGGCGCCA
>JARKHS020004076.1:0-42131 GCA_030143305.2 Amblyomma americanum
GGAATACAGAAAACGTGCGCCAGAAAAATGACGGCATTTGTTCCAGTTTCCAGCAGTATCAACTACGCAAGCAGCCTCTGAAATTCAAGATTACTGCGTCATATCGTGCAAACTGAATGACATGCGATATTGTTTATATAAAAAGGGTGGCTTTACAATAAAAAAATGGTTGTTTTCAGGGCCTGCGACCTATTTATTGTTTGCTCGAATCTGTATCCTCTAAGTGTTGGAACCTTTCGGCCTCACATGGCGCTGGCCACAAGACCACCCGGTAGGCGTGCTCCGGCGAATCCATCTCAATCCCGGTGTCAACTCCAAAAGCAGCGAGTTGCATACGACCGCTATGCTCTACGGGTAGCGCGAGAATCAGGGGAATCACGGCATTAATTCTAGATAAGGTAAAGTCAAAGAGGAATTCGGCGAGCACACGTTCTTTTTCATTTTCATGAGTGCAAACTTACAAAGCACACAAAATGCATTTTACAGGTTATCAATAATCTTATTTTCAGATTATTACAACGTGTCTGAATATGCAGCAGAAGCTGGCATGGAATCCTATTATGCTTTTGATCGAGTCGAAAATGAGTATGCCTATGCACTACTGTGTCATTGTAGAGTGCGGTAAATATAATTATGCTCTGCACGGAAATTTATTGATTCTGTCTCATTATTGAAGAAGTTCCTGGTTAATAACTAAAAAAATTTCTGTCTAGCTGATTTCCGGCCATCTGCTGAAGTAGTTAACTCTAGTGATTGAGCATCTGTATGACTGAACCCTTGCATTAAAGTTTTGACGAGTTGAATATGGCCGGTATACATTGTACAGTAAAACTGTCTCGTGTCTTTAAACTAGCCCGATTTGGAAGAGGTTTCGTTAACACTGACATACTCTCAGGTACTATATAATATGCCTTAGTTAAGTACATTTCGATGCGTTTTAATTTTTTTTCGCAGTAACCACAATTTCTTTTCCACAGATGAACAAATCTGATTTATATAGGTACTGAAAATGAAGTCATAAGCCATCGTTACTCCTAAATATTCGGCTGAATCAACTGTATTCAATTCGCTAAATTGTAGCGTATAACTATAATCAAGTGCATGCTTAGTACTGCTAGTGACTCTTAGGACGTCTTTTTTTTTTCTCGTTTTCCACCTGTAATGCCAGTTTTTAATTGTAATGAAGGAGTCACTTCAGAAAGTTCTCATCTTTAGTACTTATTTTCGTTAAAGTAAACAGTGATAAAAATGCCTTATGGTAAGTCTCTGAAGAGCATTAGCACCGATGCGGTTAATATTGAATTCAATTTATTTATTGTCTTTTGAGAGGAGGAGACTGGACTATAAAGATTAAAATAAAACTGGTCCCAGAGCAGAGGCCCAGAGAAGGGCTTCGGAACTTATCTTTAAGAATTGTGACTTAAAAACATTAATATCTATATTCTAAGATGTATTTGTAAAGTATGCGCTTATCTGTTTTATTACAATTGAATAGATTTCTATAGGTGTTTTGTTTTCCAGTAAGGTGACGATGAGACACTCCGCGAAGGACTTAAGCAAGTCGAGAGAAATTACGCCAACCTCTTCCTCGTTATGCACTGCACTAGGAATGCCATCAGTTGTTCCCAGCAGTTGTGTTATCGTGGATAGTTTTTGCCTTAATTAGTCCTGGTTAGAAGAAAAAAACATTTTTGCGCGTTGCCTGTGGCGCTAATGTTCCAGCTGCAGTTCAAGCCGCTGAGTTAATCCTGTACCGTGTTTAGCTGGTGGCCCCTGCCTCGACCTTACAGCCACAAAAATCACCGGCGATCAGAATCTAGACACATACTGAAAACCCACTCTGCTTGAGTGGCTCCTTCTAGCACAGTGTCATTAACGCAGGACGATCAGTTATGCTAAGCGTACGGCTCTTTTATGGTAACTGGCCCTACAGGAGGCCTTGCAGGACGAAGCAGCTTTGAAAAAGGTTCTGTCCATAGTGTGCTTTTGCGCTGGCGGGAGCACATCAACCTTCTAAATGTTTCCGCTGTATTGACATTGTCGCATCTGTTAAGCATTTTCTGTTGGCCCTGATAAACTGCTTTAATAATCATCAGCTGTTTGCTCGTCGTTGGAAGACCAAGGCTACCAGATATTTCTAGTTAGAAAGCGGGCTTCTCGCAAATAAATTAAATTTCCTATTATACTTCACAAAAAAAAACTTATTCGTTGCCAATTAAAAATGCGTATTTTCTCTTTTTACGGAGTAAGGTGGAGCCGCCGTTAACCGCAGCCACCACGGTATACACGTGTTGCTTTAAAAACTGTAGTGGACCGGTAATAGATACCACTGACAAATGATCCTGGCCACGCATCTCTGACATCATAGCTTGAACGAGAAGAACTCGGACAGAAGTTGGAATTCAATAACGCGTCCCTGCGCTTACGTTAATTGGCTTTCAAAGTGTTATCAAAGGGACAGCGAAGGCTTTCTCTGCCGCTGCTGGCTTGCATTGCAGTCACCCCTGAAGAAGGCAACGAAATTTATGAAAACTTCGGGTTGAAAATAAATCAACTGTTGGTGTCGGTATTTCTCAGCTTCTAGATCACGCAATCTCATATGAATGGTTTATGGGCCTTAACGCCCCAAAGAGACTGAGGCTATGAGCGATGCCGTAGTGAAGGGCTTCAGAAATCTTGACCACTTGGGGCTCTTAAACGCGCGTTGACATCGCACAGTACACGGGCCGATAGAAATTCTCCTCCATAAAAATTCGACCGCCGCGGCCGGCATCGAAACCGCGACTTTCAAATCAACAGCCGAGCGCTGTAACAAATGATTCACCCCAGCGGCTCCGAACCTAAATGAAGGGTTCGAAACTGACTGAAAACTAGTTCTGCGAAAAGAGTACGTATTGGTGAAGATATTCTGCAGTGTAGTGAACTATGTTCACAATAAAAGCGCAGGTGTGGAACTTCCTCCTTGCATGATGCAGCACTTGCCTACAGGAGTTAAATGTACCTCTTGTCTGCAGCGTTGTGCCCAGCTCCAGAAGAAGACGACATACGACAGCACACTCGGTGGGCGCGTGCAGATCAGAACCGACGGCTGCGCGGTCCAATGTCATCGCTATGCTTCCTTGGCTTGCCGGCGGCTCTGCTCCCTCCTGGCTATACGAGTCCTCTTAATGAATTTGTCCACACCAGACACCTTTGTCTTGTGTCTGAGAACACCCCCACCACAGACTGGTGACTCGGGGCTTCGAACTACCGCCCCTCTTTTGAACCGCCTGCGCATGCTTCAGCCTACACCTACCGCTGCACGGAGCTCGAGACACCGGCTGCCTTCGACGCCTGCAACTGATCCCCTGAGCGATGGCAACAGCTTCCTCCACTGCCTCGTCGCTTCTGTCGTGCCCGCCATCGTCCACGCATGACCGCGACGTCTCTTCGCTCAAGCTGCCCGAATTCTGGCTCTTACTCAGAGCTCTGGTTCCTGACCATCAATTCTCAATTTCTCCTATGTGACATGTATGTCTTAAAAGGACATGTACGATCATCTCATCGGTTCTCTCCCTCCTGTCTTTGTTACGGACATCCGAGAGATTCTGTTCTCCCCGCCCGCTGGTCGTCCTTAAGACCACCTAGGAGAAGCGCTCATGCGGCGCAATTGGGACTCGGAGCAACGTCCCCTGCAACGCCTGCTTGAGATGGCAGCACTCGGCGCCTACAAGACAACAGAGCTCCTGCGTCGTATGATGGACCTGGCTGCTAACCCTACTCCGTCCGTGCAGGCATCGCTGCTGCGGGAGGTGTTCCTGCATCGCCTTCAGAAGCGTATGCACGCGATCCTTAGCGTGTTTACAGCAGACATCGCCTGGATGACGCAAATGGCTGACCAGCTGAAGGACGTCATGCTGGTGGACGTTCAGTGTTCCTCCGCTCCCGTCTCATCGTCTCTGTCAGCCACAGGCGGTCGCTTAGACCGGCTACTCGCCTTCATAGCTGCGCTGAGCCGCGAGATCGCCAAGCTTCCTTACGGCAGTACTATCCTGCGAGCGCACCGCGCTGGAGCCTCATCCAGTCTCGGTAAAATAAATTACTCCGCCGGGAAGACCGTTCCCTCTGGTCTCGCCGCCACTCACGCCCACTATGATTACCGAACTCGCCAATACTCGCAACTTTACACCTCTTCAAGGAAACAACGTGCTTCGGATGTGCCGCTGTTAACGGCCCCGGGCGACCTATTTATGGCCAGCACAGCACCATGCCAGGAATCTTTCCCTGACTCTACTTCCCTGCATTTCCGATCTCGCCGTCAGCCGCAGATAAGAGACTCTGTCAACTGTGCCCACAACTCCGGCATCTGTTCCATCACACCTGCTTTCTGTCTTCTCACCATCCCACGCTCTCGCATCAGCTGCAACGCCTTCATATTCTGCCACTCCCACTGTTCAGGAGCCGCACGACCCGCCACGCCATTTTAGCTGTCTTTTGTGCTCGCTGGACCATAATAATTGGTTTTTGGGGAAAGTAAATGGCGCAGTATCTGTCTCATATATCGTTGGACACCTGAACCGCGCCGTAAGGGAAGGGATAAAGGAGGGAGTGAAAGAAGAAAGGAAGAAGAGGTGCCGTAGTGGAGGGCTTCGGAAAAATTTCAACCACCTGGGGATCTTTAACGTGCACTGACAACGCACAGCACACGGGCGCCTTAGCGTTTTTCGTCCATAAAAACGCAGCCGCCCTGTCACCGATTCGTGACAATATAATAAAATATAATATATATATATCTTTCTATGTATCAGGCGCTTCAATGCCCACTTTAGGTAATTTTCAAAACACGACTTTTTCGGAAAAAATGGTTTTTCGGCAAAGTATTACAATTGTTGGCGGACATCGGAAAGCCCGTGAATTCTCTTAAGTATTAAGCTCGGTAACTAATTTCTGATAATTAACTTTTTAACTATCACAGCTAGATAACTTGTTGCCGTTAGAGATTTGTAGCCGCTCGCTAGTAATAGCTATATCGGCTTTTCGAATTTCGCAAACGCGATTATCCTTGGCGTTCTGGCGTGACAAGATCTGGCTACATCGCGCCAAAGTACATGCGGTTTAAAAAGGCATGCAGTCAAAGAACCCTTTCCAGTGCATGCAACTAGTCAAAGAAGCCACATTTTTGGCCCTCAGGGCCAAGTATAATTGCGTACTCTAAATTTTAACAACTGATATTGCTGTTACTAAGGGCCGGCTAAAAATGTCTTTTTGATAATAGGCGCCTAACTCTAATGGTTGAAAAGTTAATTTTTAAAAACTTGTTAACCAGCTAACTACTTAAAACGATCACCGGTTTTTCGGAGTCCGCCTGCGTTGCTAATACTATGCTGAAAAGGCCATATTTTCAACTCAAAAAACTATTTTTGATAATTACTTAAAGACTTCCCTGAAACACTTGGTATGTTGAAAGCGACAACAACGAATTTGAGCGGCATTACTTCCTTACGTGACGTTTGTTAATAAATTGAGCCGTTCAAAAACTGCATGCTTGTGTTTCACTCCCTCTCAGTTGACCTAAGATCCCATGGTAACAGATACGCCGAATGCCATGCTGCTACCCGATGCACACACCTATGTCGTGTCCGCTACCCGATACGTTCAGCAAGCCTAGTATGCCCGCCAAATTGCTATGTATTTAATGTGGCGCTAGTAACAAATTTAACGCCAGTGTTGCAATATTTGCCGTCGGGAAGTCAGTCACACAACAGGCTAGGTTATTTTGGGTTCCAGAGCTCAATCCGTCGTTGAGATCGCTCTGATAATTTGCTACTACCTCAGACGTAGGAGTGCTGCGCCAATACAGTGAGGTTACCTAAGGTGTCCTACCCAAAAAAATGTGCGCGACTCCCGAAAACCGACGCACGAGGTTCAGCACAGTGTTATACAAGTCGCACCCATTAACCCCCCCCCCCCCCCCCCATCACTGTCCTTTTAAACGCTAATCAACCACATGCCGGGTACGTGTTCAGGCACCAACATGCTTCTGTTTCCTTTTTTCTTCTCCTCTTAACCCGTTTTATTTCGCCTGCCTGCATCAACCGATTCTTCTGATATTTCTCGCTCAAGCCTTTGAAAAGGCACGGTAACTTACTTATGGCTTTATCACTGTACTATAGGCTCACCAAGGGACTACAGCAGTTGAATGCACACTGACCAAGTTTTGTTGCTTCTATGGGCCGTCTTCTTTTTTGCCTTGACTGCCCAGTGGTAGACAATCAGCGATCGTCCCGGAGGAAGATCTTATGGGTAAGAATGTTCACTCGATAGTGGGATTTATATCTTATATTTAACTCTAAATAAGTGATAAAGATGATTATGAAAACTTTATTTAAGGTGTTTCTAATATTCAATTACCACTACAACTTGAATTTACCGATGTTCATTGATTAATTTTAATAATTAAAACATGTATTATTATGCAGGTAAAGTTCTTTGCCATGCAATAAGGTTGAAGAAGTTGATTTTACTTCATAAATGAAGTAACATGCCTATGCCGTTAAACTGCGCGCTCTATTATCGTGCTGTCATTTGTTTCCGAGTATTCGAGCAGGCGTTTTATTTCCCATCTTCCTAATTTCTTTCAATGCAATTCCTCGTTTTTGTTTTTAAACCGCAGCATAGATTAAGGAAAGTATTTTTTTGCGAGACTCAATTCGCATCCTCCAATCATGAACTGATTGTCCCTTTCAAACAACATTCGCTAGATGATGGCTCCGCTTTATACTTTTCTAAGACGTTATGTTTTTTTTTTTTCAGAACCTATAATGTACAAATTCCATCAACTAAACGTTGACCGAAAACTCTCAGGGCCGTTACGAGTTCTCAATGGGAATGAGCCAGCCTAAGTAACGTGATTTCTGCAATTATTCCTTTCTTTTCTTTAACTCTTTGTTGCTGTTGCACCTGCCACATTTTTTTACCTTACCCTATGGCCTCATCAATACGCCTCTAATGGCATCCCCTCTCTGATTCATTTCACCACGCGAAGCCTGAGTAAAAATTATGAAGCTATAGACAACGTTATCGCTTCCCATGAAGGGACCCTCAAATGATTGTATGGTCGTATTCTAAAAAAAAAAACGTAGAGTTCTTCTTTGTATTTGAGTCAGATTTAAAATCGCTGCGTGGCCCTTATAACACAGAAACATTTCAAAAACTTCTACACATAAATTAGGCGACATCTGACCGCGCGCGTTTAGCAGCCCGTACGCCGCTGGTGTAAAGAAGGGTATCTGGGCATTCTCACTGGGCCAGCCGAAATGACGTGTTCCGGATTGGGCACGGCGCTGAGTAGCCCGAAGTTGTTTCTTTTTATTTTGCTTTCTCTCGCGTAGGCATCAATCAGTTGAGGGGGCAGATGAGGAGCGTCATGCTTAATCGCCGATACAGTCGGTATAATGAACCTATAGCTTTTTTTTCCGGTGCAGCGATGATGGATGGAATACCGATTGGCTGTGCGCCTTTCGTGACCGCAATAGATAGAATATCATGGTATCTTTATTCATTAATTCCCATTGATCTATACATGTCTAGATTTTCGATTTCGGAATCGAACAACTTATTTAGCATTCTTTACTGTCAACCACAATACTGTCACCGTTTTCGAATAGTCATGTAGGCTCTACTATTTTCATATCGTATGAAATACCTTTCAGTGTCAGATATCGTCTTTCCTTGATCCTCAGCAATCATCATCAGCATAACCATCAGCATCCTGAACAAGATCTCATTTCTCTCTTCCGCTTTCATCTTTTTTCAATTTTCTGCTCTACCTGCCAGTCAATATTTTTAACCTGTCATCTGAACATAAACCTGTTTTCCTGGCTGGTGACGCTCACGCCGAGCTCCTATGTACTTGTTCTACAGAATGCATTTCATAAACAGTCTATGTTGTTTCTAGTTTCGAATCAGTAATTTATATTCCGACTCAGTGATAAGACTACATAGGGTGACTGCACAGTCGAACGTAAAATTTATCACCAACATCATTTGCACTATGTATCATCAACAATAATCGTAGGCAAGTTGGTTGAGTGCTTATAGATTTGAACGGTATATTTGACGCTAATAATTATACCATCTTTTAAAAATAACTGTAATTATATGGCGTATGTGGCTCTTTATTATGTCTATTGGAAACTATGCAGAGCCGGAAACAACGTGTTAACGGATGCAGTCTTACTTTTCCTGCTAAAACCATTTAAAAAAGTACGCAGGACACTTCTCGGAGTTGTCCTCTCTATTCTGTACTTCCACTGTCTCCCTGATCATTTTATGTAAACACATTGACCTTTAGACGCAAATATTACTGTAAATAGTACCGCCGTACTATTTCTCATAAGCTGTTTACTGAGCAGTAAAGAAACAAAAACTTTACAACGCTCATTTCAAAAAGTAGAACTCATTTGGTATTCCAGCGCTCAGTAAAGCTTGCATGTGTAGTCTTAAGCCAACATTGCTATCACTCTAACATGCATCTCTTCATACTCATCACACTTAGTTTTCTTTCATAGGGCACTATTTATTGCAGCTTGTCCAAAATCAGGTCACCGCTATTGCTGCTAATGCCTATTGCTCTTAAAATATTGTATTCTACTGCTTAAAAATCGTTCCGTACTATCAGTTCATTGCCTTTATCATTAGACGTTGAGTGTTGTGCTTCTGAAATTACTCAATAATTGCGTTTTTACCTGTGTGTTCACCCCAAATATTTAAGTAACAAAAACCATTTTATTTTATTTTATTCTATTTTATTTTGATGTTCTTTATCATTATCTTTAAAAGCCAGTCATAAAGGTAATTCCAGCATCACTCTAAGGAAACGCTAACATTCATTCCTACAGATTTCTTGGAAACATATCGTCCCTTTCCTTGCAGCCTTTATATGCATCCTGTGGCCTCATATTTTTGTTGTGCTCGTTTGTATATATTCGGTGAATTTTTTCAGCTGTTAGCTTATTCCTCTTTAGCCGCAACATTTAACCGAGAGTTCCCGTGAAGTCTATCAGTTAGGCGCCCTCGTTTGTATACGATAACGCCTGAATCAATTTTCTCACCGATTTTTTGCCAGAATTCAAGCACGCTTGATTGTGTTTCATTTGATGTGAAAATGGCTCGGTTTCTATCATTGTAACTGATCGCTCACACTTTGCGTCACCAAGCGACGTACATTGCACAGGGGGTAGTGGTTCTAAAAGCCTTGCTTATTTTTTTTTAAGAATACACATGCCTGAGTTTACTTTGCCATCTTTCTGTGGGTGACTGTTTGGTTTCCGTGAAGTAATATTCGACTGTGGCAAATTCTACCAAAAAATCACCTTAACGCTGTATCTGAATTGGGTTTAATGACTCACAATGCTAAAGACCAAGAAATTCGAAATATTTTAGTAATATTTTGGCTGCTATTAGAGATTTATGCCGTGAATATTTACTCACTGGTGCGCTTTGATATAAAAATAATGAGTCATTATTTTTCTAACCCACTTAATTAGAACATGCAGATTAGCTTCGTGATTAGCATCACGGTCAAACTGCTAACATATCTGATATGAAGCTTCTCAAATGTATATTTTAAAACTCAACGGCCTCTTTTAGGTGTGCCAATAATGCCGCCTGCTACTCAAGCGCGGCGACGCGCGTACCTCCGGTACCCCTAATATATGAGCGGGTGCACTGCATCTGCGCACGGCCGAACCGTTACGCTCTTACACTGATGCTCGCATATGTGTTATCACGGTGGCGATGGTCGCCTAGGTAAGGCCCAAGGGCACGACCCTGCCACGGAAAAATTCCAGTAGCAGAGCTGCTAGAGCACGATCAAGCTATTGGGTGCCCATACCCGCTACCATATATTCGTGAACGACAGAACGGCGCCTTCCACGGTTGGGCAGTGATGAGCCCACAGCGAGTTGAAGGTGAAAGGGCTGTGGCGTCTAACTTGTAGCGCCTTGAACTTGTAATAGCATCGCATCCTTTGGCTCTCGCCGCTATGGTTTGCCGCTATTTAGTAGTGCTCAAATTTCGCAATTCAATCAACGGCAGAAAACCTAAAGAAGACAGTCGCAATTTTTTTTGTCCTGCGTCGCTGCACATAACGCCACACTAAATTTATTTAACATAGCCCTCTAACCTTGGTAAAAAGCAAAAACCTCATCTAATTTGTAACACCTTGCAAAACGTACGCATGAACGAGCAAGCAGCTTCACTGCTTTGTGTGTGTGTTTTCGGCGCAACATTTAGTGTTGGACATTACACAGGAACACAATTATGACAGTAAATGTAGGATGATGGGCTATGGACACTGTCCCTACTTTTCAAGGAGCACTGATATCAAAGGCTGCACATGCTTTTACATAGGTGACAAAGGGAGGTACTTGGTTTTGCATTACTTTGTCAACGCATTACCAAACTCCACGTCCAGTCGTTGTCTTATTTTGTCTCTGTAATCACTGACCGCAGTCAAGTCACATGATATACCTTTACAGCGTCCAGTGTTTCTTCAAAGCACAAATGGTGGCTAATCCTGCCATGCAAGGTAATGTGAAAAACACCAACCTTCATCCGTAAAACCATCAGTAAGCTTCTCAGCTGTCATAGTCCCCATGGATCCGAAGATGTTGGATCTGAAGACACAAATTTCAGACGTGTTAACAAGTCTACTTTCCAACTCCTCAAAAAATACGCTTAGCTTGATCGGGAATCAGACTTACAAATACCAGGCAGAAT
Organism: Amblyomma americanum; assembly: GCA_030143305.2. Lineage (NCBI taxonomy): Eukaryota > Metazoa > Arthropoda > Arachnida > Ixodida > Ixodidae > Amblyomma > Amblyomma americanum. The sequence continues at coordinate 10,762 of JARKHS020004076.1, forward strand.
AGAGCAAAGATGGCCCCCAGGAGATGTAAATGCGTACTTACTGTGGAGCGCCATATTTGAATATGGGTTCCTGCAGTGCACCAGCAGGCATTTCTGTTGAAGAAAATAATCACATCAGAAGGAAAAGAATGATTTATTCTCTCCGTACATGTATTTATTCTTACTAGGCAACATATATCGCTAACGATGAAAAACTACCACCGCAAAACATTTCAAGTTTAATTCTCGAGCAGATCGCAGCCGAACTTCTGTCCGCTGCCTTCCTTCACGAATCAATGCTCTCATTGGTGGGTTAATGGGAAGGAGATTAGCAAACTGTTAATAGGTTGAAGGCTCTAGAAAGCATGAGTACTTGAAAGAAATGGCGAGTAGGGGACAGGAAGGAAAGAACATCTGCTCGTGGGCGTCCCACTGACTGCTGCACAAAGAGTTCAGAGAAGTAGCACCTCTTGGCGCCTAGCGGTGGTACCTAAGGACATGGTATATCCTGCGGCCAAAGCCATGCCGCTTGCACGTAGCTTCTGTCAAATGAAGGCCCACTGAGCTCTGTACATAACATAGGGGTTTCAGGACAAAGGCGAGTTGTCCGAGATACAGCTGGAATAAAGTGTGGTGTGGCAGCATAGTTTTGTAAGGCAGCCAAAATTTTGTAGGAGACCCAAAGGGCAGGGCCACCCGAAGGAGAGCGCACACCCTTCCTGCGGAAAACGTGGGGTATGTGGGGTATGGCGCTGGTCCTGTCGTGTATGTTTCTCTTTTGTCCCCGTAATTCGCGCCGTTTTCTTCGTGAATCATGAACCAACCAGCCCAAACTAGAGTTCTGTACAATGCGACGAAAAAAAAAAAGGTGTTCGTCATAGAAAAATTCTGGGCCGCAGTGATCGAATGCCTGCATTAATCGGCTCTAATCAGCGCTCATGCAGTGTATGTCACCAAATTAGAGCGGCTCCTTATTTAGTAACGATAATCTTAATATGGGGACAGGAAGTAAAGGAGGGGAGGTTAAAGAAGACGTGTTCCCTGACTTTCAGTAAACATTGACAGTATTGCGACTCTCCTTTGTTCTCTATCTGCAGCTCTACTAATGTGACATGTGAAGTAATGGGCAAGAGTAAGCGCCACTGGCAGGATGCTTGGAGGAGGCATGGAAGGAAAAGGGCCTGTGCAGATTTAACGGGAGTTGCACTTGTTACGCAGTTAAAAATTAACGTACTGCGATAGTAATTACCCTGTACTTGGGATGAGACATTTTATTCTTAAGAAAAAAACGGCAGTTTTCAAAACGCCTCCCACTTTTTCCTAAAGTATTTCCTAATTAGTGGTTTTTCTGTTGGAGTTCATCTCTGGCTTGCTTTTCCCAAATGAACATCGACACTTAACTGTGATCAGAGACTGGCATGCAATCAGCAGCAAAAATAGACATGCCATTAAAACGAGCCCATTATTGGGCGAACGTTTCGTAAAAACGAAACCTTCTTAATTCTAGTGATGGCAGTGTTAGCATACGCCAGTCATGAGCTACGCTGACACACTGGTCAGGAGGATTGCGCATAATGCAGAAGTTTTCACACAATCCCCAGGGACCGGGAAAGTTGATGAGGAGCGTAGATTAACCATGTTGCACCCCTTGGCCACCAATACCTGCACAAGCGCCCATACCCCTCTACCCGCCGTGGTGGCTGAGTGGTTAGCGCTCTCGGCTACTGCGCCGCACTACCCGGATGCGAACTCGACCGCGGCGGCCGCGATTCACTGGAGGCGAAACGCAAAACGAGCCCATGTACTGGGCGATGTCAGTGCGCGTTAAAGATCCGCAGGTGGTCGGAACTATTCCTGAGCCCTCCACTACGGCACCTCTTTCTTGCTTTCTTCTTTCGCTCCCACATGCCTCCCTTCCTTTACGGCACGGTTCCGGTGTCCACCCAGATATGTGATAAAATTACTGTGCCATTACTTTTTGTCAAAAAAAAAAATTCATTTTCTTTCTATACCTCTCAAGAATCTACAAATTTCACTGCTTAAAATCTAAGTGAACCTCATTTTACGAGGGAGAGTGATGTAAGCCTTTGTCTGCAAAAAATCTGAAATAGAACACTGCAGCCAAGCATAAAGTGTTCACTTAAAAATAAAGTGCAACTAACAAGAACATAGATAAGAGGCCACAGAGCCTATAAGTTAAAAAACAAACAAGGGAATAGAGCTCAGACAGCAGACAAGCGTTGCCTTTGGCCTCTTCTCTATATTCATGCTCTTTACGATGTGTTGCCGCAATAGAGCACCGAATAGTCGCATTAGCCTTCTCTCTTAAAGCAATCGCGCCTTTCGACTCGTAAAAGAGGGTCGGTAACATGTCAGTTGCCTTTGCGAAGCATAGAGAACACTCTATGCGAAGCATTGGTTGTTCTCGTGTGGCCTCCTTTTTGGTAATAGACATCCAAAGGCGCTATCTGCTGCTAGGCTGCGGTGATGGTCCCATTTATTTACACCTTCGATTACCCTTCTATAGTTACTCCAATCCAACAAGAGTGCGTGGCAAGGCCATGAAATTTTGACTACGTTTGTAAAGCCCCCGTCAAAAGTATACAGCCAAAGGGGCTTGCTTCTGAGCTGTTTAGCGGGGCTTCCTGTCATATATAGCAGTTCAAAGCTTGGTAGGATGGAGGATGTAAAGCCATTAATGTTTTAACAGATTACTGTCGCTGAGGATGCGAAACGAGCCAGCCGGCAGGCCTAATAAACCAATCCTTTGACCTGCATACCTTTGACGGGGCTGTACGTGATAATGGTATTCTGTCACCACACTAGTTGAGCAGCACAACATGCTACAGACACGCTCTCGTGAAGAAATACATCAACCTTGCACGGAGCCGCCGCGGAAGGCTCATTGGTTATGGCACTCGGCTGCTGGCCCGAAAGATGCGGGTCAGCAAGAACGTTAAATAACCGCGGGTGATCGAAATTTCCTGATCCCTTCACTACGGCGTCCCGCATAGCCTCAGTCGCTTTGGACGTTAAACCCCAATAAACCATAAACCATAACCTTTGCACGGATAGTATCATAAAACTCAAGTTTTGTGGCTCAAAAAGCTTCACAGCAATATTCGCGGCTTTTTTTCCAAAGCAGAACCCACTTAGAGAGGTGAACAACATGTCAAAAGAAATTATAGAGTTAGTGTTTAATAATGAATTTTCTAGGCAAGAAATCTTATAACAAGAAGTACCAGAGTATGCTGCTGGCAAAAAATTGTCAGAATTTTTTCCCTTCGGCGGTACACAGCAGTGTGTCACTGGTGTTCTACCAAGTAAGCTTACCCAACGATGTGTAGTGCGGCGAATATCTTCCCTCGGTTCCTAGTGAGGAGGACGGCCAGCTGAAGGGCAACAAATTAAAAACTTTTCTTCATCACCGCCACACGGGATCACAAATCTATATTTGCACTTAGGCCCTCGCAACATTCTTCCTCTCACCTCGGAGCGCCTCCCCTCCTAATCTCCACTCACCTCTTTGCGGACATTTTAGCCCGAGCTGTTTTTCCCTCTTCTCTTCTTGCAACTTCGCTCCCTACTACCTTCTTCGCAGTACTTACCTGCTGGCAGTCTTATGGACGCCAGTTGGTTCACGATCAGATCCCGTCAAAACCGGCATTAAAAGTTATTGCCATATATTACTAATAACACGGGTTTGTCAACAATTTCCAGCCCCAAACCCTATACTGCCCGCACCATCGCGTGCTTCCGCTTGCAGCCTATTGACCGGTGATGGTACCGCTAGGCACTTTTGTCGAAAAAAAGTCTGAAAAAGCTAAACAGAAAACTACATTTTCACTTATTCACCAATATCCGCGCAAGAAACGTATTCTAACTCTTAGTTTCTTTAAAGACCATGATCCACTCTGCACTTTTCAGCTAAGCGAGTTCATTATGCTTATCGATCCATTAATTGTGATCATCTCACAAAGCACGATAACGTATACATATATTAAAATTTTATTTTTAACATGATGTGATGTTTGATATACGGAACCTTATTTTGAGTTTTTGGAAAGGCTCATTTAGAACAGCGTGTTTAAAAACTAGAAGCAAGGTCTCTTATCTTGTGATTTCCAGCCGTTCATTTCGGGGTATCGCAAGGTAGCGTACTGGGTCTCTTCTCTTAGATTATTCATTAAGGACAGTCAGATTTAATCACGCAACAAAATATGTACTCATGCAGACTGAAGAATTTTATTTTTTCCAAGCACCTGCTCTAAAGTGTTCCGGTATATTATTAATGAGGCATAAGATGGTTTAAAACATGGATTGGAAGCAATGTAAATGTCTTAAATACTAAAAATCTAAAGCGGTTATTTATCGCATAAGTCGGTAATTATCCCCTATTTCTACATAAACATAGGAAAGTCTATCACAGATTTGAAGAACATGTTTTAAACCCTGGAAACGCTTGGAGACACTCGGAAAGTAGAATCTTTAGTCACTCATCGTGAGAAGCTTCACAGTCTCATTCCTTGGAGTGAGAGTGCACAGCCATCAGGTTAACGACAAGCATGGTGCATTGAGGTGGCGACGAAAATAAGCAGAGTTGAAACATGATGCAAAAGAAACAAATTTTTGAGCTCACATTTGCCGCCTGTCGTAATGCTCTTTGTACAGCCTTATCTCCTGCAGAAAATGGTTCTCCATATAAGCGAAGAAATAAAGAGGAAGCGATTTTTCATCCAGCACATTGACCTGTTGGCATTGAAAACAATAACGACGATTATCAGCGATAATTTTTTGAGTTTATATTAACCGATTAGCAAGAACAGCACTGATAAAACACACTGTAAAAACAAATTTCTGAATTATCCGGCCATTTACAAAACATTGCGCTCATAATCTATCTCTTTCAGCTTGCTTGTAAATATGTGTGTTCGAGTGCGTACCGGTCTTACAGTTCGGGTAAGGAATAACACGTTATGGGGCCGCTTCGGTTCGTGATCGAGCCAAGCCAAGTAAGGAACACAAAGAGGCAACAACAGCTATGGCAGTGGCGTCGACATAAACGGCCTTAATAAGCGCAATCAGAAGTTAATTAATAAGGAGCGCTTGCGTGCAGCGCAGTGCGACGTAAAATTTAAAACTAATCAGAATTGTAAGCATGAAGAAAAGTGCTTCCGGCAACGCTCATTCAGACCTACATTATCAGCGTTAATAGGAGGAAACCAGCTGTTATTGCCTGCTAGTGAACGGTACAGAAAATTGAGCGAAACATTTTCGACAAAACAGTCATGTTACGGCGAACCGGCGCTCTAAATAAGCTATCCCTCCTAAATTTATGATTTTGTTAGCATAATTTACTGTTTTTTGTTTCTCCTCATTTAATATATATGACATACTCTGGTTTCCTCATTAAGAGTGAATATTTCGTGAAACAACGAGGAACTACTGCTACTGCGTTTGAAAAAGTAACCAATCTGTGCTGGGACACGGTGGCTCATTCGTGACAACAGCTAAATTATTCACGTCACTGTGGAATCAAGCGCACAATATTTACACAAAAACCTTACGCGAACTGATTATTAGCTTGAATTTGATATGCAAAAAAAGAAAAAGAACTGACGCGGTGACAGTGGAAGCAACACACGTGCTCAGTGGTCATCAATCTCAGGACGACCCCGATTATAAGCTCGCCTTTCCTTTAGCGGTTTTTACCTGAAGACTGTGCTTACCAATGATTTCGCTAAAGTTAGCACCTACTCGGGGTCCGATTACTTGCTCGCTGGATTTAACGCGGGCCCATAAAAATCGATGGCTGCAAGAAATGTCTCAAGCATTTTGACGCGGTCGTGAAGTTTTCCTGAAGAGAAAACATCATTTATGGGCGTTTTTTTTTGTAGCCTTTCCTTTCGTTTTTCTTTCGGCTTGTCCTCAGAATTTACTTGCTGTTTCCTATGGCGTAGGTTGTCGTGGATGATCTACCATTGGTCATGGCAAAAGTACGTGCATGACGCCTTTATTTGCTCAACTCGCCCTATGCCACTGTTGCGCAGGCAGACCGACCCCCGCGTCGACGCCCGCGACTGACGGGGAACGACTGCTTGTCTGACCCTCCTCATGAGGTTTAGCAGCGCTTATCGCGTCTTCCAAGAAAATTAAGCCGCGGTTTTGCGACAAAATGAGCGGCACGCTCCGATAGAGGCTGCCGGACTGGACTGGATGCGCCATCGGTATTTTTTTCCGGTGGCGGCGAGGCGGCCGACCGGCTGTTCCTGTCAATGACCACTTGGTTCGCCACTTGCTTTGGCTTCGTCACGATGTCGTCACGATGAAAAGAAAAAGAAAATGTAATGCGTCGTTTGAAATACGACCCTTAGATGAACAAGAAAGCACCGTGTCACTTAAGACTATTAAGCACCATTCTCACAACGCGCTCGAGAAATGCTACACCGGCGCACTATCAATTTACGGTCAACTGAAACTCAGGCCACCAGGAGTTTGAAGACGGTATTCTCCCAGTTCTTGCTGGTAGCACAGAGTTGCAGTGAGAGTTAGTGATAGCATAGGGTTAGGACATAGTGTCTCTGAAAGGCTTTAGGATGGCTGCTGATTTTTCCTCGATTAGAATTTTTGGTATGAAGCCTTCAGTGCGGGCGGATTCAAAATATTTACTGCCGTCCTTTTGCTGACACATCCCTTTTCTCAAACAAATTCTGTTGGAAAGCACGATACTTTTGCAATAAAATAGCAGCTATATGTTATTCTCGTCGTTCTATATTCAGCCTACATGAAAAGTGCAACCGCATTGAAAATGTGTGGGTACGCGTGAGCCATAACCATTTCTCTGAATTGCTATTCGAGTTGCCCAAAGAACACCTCGTCCAACAAACGCCTTGAAGTAATAATCACAACCACTTCAAAGCCATCTCACCAACGCGCTGTAGGAGCATCCGATGAATAATATTTCGTGCGTTGCTGCATCCATCTCTACTGCATTAGCTTATGTGTTATAAACAACAATGTATAGCTCAGCTCCTGTCTCGTGTACAGCTTTCGGCGTGTTTATTTACACTAAGAGTACATTTTTAATTCTGTGCACCGTCTATTTCTCGGCTCCATATTCTACTGTTGTTCTTTTACACCATCCGCCTTACTTCATTGTTTGTTTTAAAACCAGCCATCGCTGGGCATCGAACAGATTATTTTTCCATTCCTTGCCACACGGTTGCTACTATCCAACGTAGGCTCCCACATTAAAATTTAGACTCCCAGCAGAATTCTAGCAGGAAGTGTAGTTACTCTCTGCATGCTGTAAAAGGTGTATGCTTGCAGTATTTTACAAAACCTTCGACCTTTCCGGTCCACCCGACGCACGCTTACACCACGGCACTGGAATAAGGTGAAAGGCTTGACTTTCGTCCTCTGCCCATTGCGGCAGACTGATGCTGCACTGTTGTATTCAATTGCAGCGCCTTCTCCGCAGGTAGCATCATCTTTTTTAAATGAAAATTATTCACCCCTGGTTTCTCTTGCTGTTTGTTTGTTCTTTGTTACAAGGCAAAAAAAAAACCACCCGGACTCAGGTACATGCGTCCTATATACCTCACCTTAAGCACATGGAAGCTGTGCAAGCACGTGGTCCTGTGAAGCCCCTCGAGCCACTTGGCAGATCTCGAATACATTCCCAATACATACATACATACATACATACATACATACATGCATACATACATACATACATACATACATACATACATACATACATACATACATGCATACATGCATACATACATACATACATACATACATACATACATACATACATACATACATACATGCATACATACATACATACATACATACATACATACATACATACATACATACATACATACATACATACATACATACATACATACATACATACATACATACATACATACATACATACATACATACATACATACATACATACATACATACTAATACATCTCCAATACATTCTACATATTCTCACCGCCTTTGTCCCCATAAGATATACTAATCAAACTCAAAGAGGATATCATTGGCCATCTTGACATTTTTAGCGAGAGCGCCATCCTTGCAATGGTTGTCAATGGGGAGTTTGATGTCTCACGCGGTGCAGTTCCCGTCAGTCTACAGGAGACCAATTGTAGCTAGCTACGTCCATGTATTCGTGACGAAACGTGCGGCCATCATTGGCCTGGGGAACCACAAGACAGCCAAATTCTTAGTAGTGGAAAAAGGCAACCCGAAAGGTTCGGTTATGTCGCCTTTCGAGCTAAATATAGCTACGCTTATTTATTTATTTATTTATTTATTTATTTATTTATTTATTTATTTATTTATTTATTTGTTTATTTATTTACTTATTTATTTATTTATTTATTTATTTATTAGAGGTACTATCAGTCCGGTCAGGACCAGGATAGGAGCGATACAGGGTACAGATTACAAAGGCGGAACACGACAAACAAAACACCAGCACCATCCAGTCAGTCGGTGCCAAGTTTTAACATATCAAAAAATGGAACTGACCTCTAAGCAACAAATAAAAATGCGCAAAAATATCGCTGCAACGAAACAAAAAACAATGTGAAAACACCATGCCCAACACAAATGCAAGGCGCATTATATCAGGCACTATACCAACAATCACGAACTCCGGCAGAGAACACATCCACACCCGATGCGAGCACCACATTCTCTGGCAGTCTGTTCCATTCTCTCGCTGTGGACAGGAAGAAGGAATGCTTGTAGCAGTGCTTAGAAAACTTTTGTTCTTTTACGTGTCTGCAATGTTTACCCCGAGTGATACGTGAAGTAGTTTCGCTTATGTATTGCTGCTTATCGATATGTACCATGTTGTTCATAATCTTATAGAAAAGAATGAGTCTTTTTTGTTTCCGGCGACATTGAAGAGGGCGCAAGTTCGCTAAAGTGTAAAGTGGGGTCACCTGATCTTGTCTTCGGAAGCGAGAATAGATAAAGCGAAGTGCACGTCGCTGCACTCGCTCCAGTTCAGCTGCAAGTGTTCGAGTGTAGGGATCCCACACCTCACACGCATATTCCATTATCGGGCGTGCGAGCATCTTATAAGCCCTAAGTTTAGTATCCTGTGTAGCATGCTTAAGTGACCGCCTAATGAATCCTAATCTTTTATTTGCTTTAGCAACAATGTTATGTACGTGAGTGTTCCAACGCAGGTCTGAAGTAATTGTCAATCCCAGGTATGCATATTCTGTTACTCGATTAAGTTTGTTTTCTTGTAATGAGTAGTCAAATTCGAGTGGCTGATGTTTGTGTGTGATTGTCATACATACTGTTTTACTGGGGTTTAAAGACATTTGCCACTTTCTACACCATTCGCTAATGTTGAGCAGGTAACCATTAAGCTTAACTTGATCTTCAACTGAATTAACATTGGTATAAAAATGCAATCGTCTGCAAATAATCTGGCCTTGATTTCTGAATCTTCAATGAGGTCATTTATGTAAACAAGAAACAATAACGGTCCGAGTACCGAGCCCTGTGGCACTCCCGATGTCACGTCACACACTTGGGATGCGCTCCCGTCAGTACTTACAAATTGCCTGCGGCCCACAAGAAAACTTTCCAGCCAACGAACTATATTTGAGTTTTTGAGTACTGATTAAAATTTGCTTAAAAGTTTTCTATGATTTACCTGATCGAAGGCTTTCCTAAAGTCAAGGAATATTATGTCAATTTGCCCTTTTTGGTCAATGATTTCGCTAAAATCATGCAAAGTTTCTATTAATTGTGTAATCGTTGACATGCCCTGTCGAAAACCATGCTGACACCTATTCAAGAATTCAATATCTGTTAAGTATTGTCGAATGTGCTTTGAGACAATGTGCTCTAGAAGCTTACAACAGGTTGACGTTAGTGCGATGGGACGTTAATTACTGACCGTTTTTGAATCTCCAGTTTTGAGAATAGGAACTATTTTGCTAGTTTTCCAATCATCGGGAACCGTGGTTGTTGATAGTGACTTCCTAAACACCAGTACGAGGTATCTAGCTGACCATTCTGCGTATCGCTTCAAAAACAGGTTAGGAATATCATCAGGGCCCATTGATTTTGATAGCACAAATCTAGAAGACCGAGCGCTGCCTCTCGTTCACGTCGCCCCGGCATCATTTCATCCCATTTCACATCCGCAACGTTAAAATCCCCCGCGATTATCGCGTTTTTGTTTTGAATTCGCAAATGGTGTAGAAAGTCGTTCAATGCATCAATGACGCCTGAAGTTGCGCCCGGAGGACGATACAGAGCGCCAATTAAAATTTCATGTGTTCCGCGATAGACTCGGCAAAAAGCAGATTCGATGTTATGAGGGCCTGAAATAACCGTGTGCTGTATCGTATTGTCAATGAAAATAGCTACGCCTCCCCCTCGGCTGCTGCGGTCAAATCTGATAACGCCATACCCATGGGGGCATATCTCCGTATCCAAAATATCAGGGCGAAGCCAAGTTTCCGTGACAACTGCGACATCAGGTTGGTGTTCTAATAAAACGTGCTCCAGCTCCTCTACCTTATTAACAAGACTGCGTGCATTTATGTTTAGTATATGAAATTCATTTCCGCTTGTCTGTCAGTCTTGAACAGATGGAGAAGCACTCCCCCGGGTAGGCGTAGAAGCACTCTCTCGGACAGACGTGGAAGCATATGATAGCGGCTGATGAACCTGATAACATTCGCTTGTAACGTCATTCCAAGCATACATGACACCATCTATTTTCAGCTTGTCAAAGATTAAAGCCAGTTTTTGTCCGTTCTTTCGGTTATCTGCAGCACTGTTCCAAAGGATTTGCCTTCTGTTCCTGACGATACTTGAAAAATCTTCGTGAACGGAAAAATTTGTATCCTTCAACTTCTTGGTATTTTTTAGTACTTCTACCTTTTCATTGTAGTTGCCAAAACGCACAATTACAGGCCTGGGACGCTCTGTGCTTGGTTGTCCTATCCTATGCATACGTTCGGTGATCGCCACGGAAACGCCCAGTTTTTCATGAAAAACACCGCTTACTACACTGGTTTTTAGCTGTTCGTACGTTTCACCTGGAACCTCACGAATACCGTGAATGACAACAGTTTCGACGAGAACGATTCTCGAGGTCGTCGATCTTTCTCAACATGTTATTCATGCTTGCACGCAAACTAGATAGTTCTTTCTCAGACTCCTCAAGCCTTTAAGCCAATTCGGTCACATGAGATACCACCGTTTCCATGTTAGACAGCTTATGCTTCATTTCTGATATATCCGCCTTGATTTCGTTTTGACCATCAAGAATAGTTTGTAACAAAGCCGCCGTGTCGGGCCCCGGGTTCGTTTCAATATCGCCACAACACAGCAGAATGCCAGAAATGACATCGCAACACTCCACAGCAATAGACAAGAGAGCATGTGGGCTCGGCAGCACTAGCAAACCAGGACAATCGTCTCTGCCGATGTCTGTAGGTAAAAATAACAGCATGAGACGCGCGCTATCTGCTGACGATATAACAGTCTGGATTCAAGGCGGCTCCCCAGGACAGGAACAACCGCCCTCTAAGAAGCAGTCGACTGCACCCACAGCTACCCAAAAAATTGCGAGCTCAACTGCCAGAATTCTTGCAAGACTACAAAAAGTGAAGTATCGAATCCGGAAATCTGTCTTGACAGAGTCCCTATTACTTAACTCCACTCTCTCCGCATTCTATGCCCAAATATTGTTCAGGGGCCACAAGAGTGCCACATTTTTTGGCTGCCGGTACTAAAGTGGCACACCAGGCAAGCCGCGTGGTCACCAAAAGGCATGATATTAAAGGGAGAATAGCTCCATATTTCAGGCCCTCATTATAGGCCACATGAGATACCAGAAACAATATTTGAATCACAAGAAGGCAAAAGTTTAAAAACTCAACGCTCTTATCCGAAAAGCACTCATAATCGCCATTAATATATTCTAACGCGTCCTCCACCAGTGCCTTCACAGTATGCGGGAGGATATTGCCGAGGCATACAAACCCAACTGATCGGAACGCTTAATACATACAGAAATAGAACGTGCAACTCTCAAGAAAGCAAGATACACAAAACGCGTAGAACCAAAATATACCAAGGAGCGCGTCCAAGAACACCTCTGCGCAAATATCACCGAAGCTGCCATTCTACAAAATATGCATCCTGCCTACCACAAAGATCTGCAGCTGGCAAGAGTCCGGGCAGTAATTAACGTGCAGAGAAGAAACCCGCTAACCAGGTACACTGATTACGCAAGACATCCGAGAGGACAAGACCATTTCACCAACATAATGGATTCAAAATTTACAGAAAAAAACTGCGCAACTATTGAAACAAGTGATACTGACAGAGCGGAACAGGCTGCCTTCTCTCATGTAGCCTTCTCTGACCGCGCATTCAGATCTGGATTTCATTTAATTCGTTTAATTCCTGGAAAGTTTATTGGAGCTTTCGGTAAAAAGACTTTTCCGCCAGATTTACGGGGTGTTGCAAATGGGTTGCAAGCCCCAAGGGTAGCGTTGGCCTGGCGGCCTGGGGCACAGCTGGAAACATCCGAAGGTCCCGGCAAAGGATGAGTCGACTGGCAACAGAACAACTTGTTTATTCTGGCATCGCAAAAGAGCAGCCGGTCAGGGAGACCACGTTACTCGCAGGAAGAAATCTAAGTCTCCCTTTGGCGTCCGGGGCAGCTGCCTTTTATACCCTCGGAGTCGAGGGCAAGAAGGAACGGCACGGGATGAGGCGCCCGATACGGCGACGCTCGGACATGTTCAGACGTGACGTGCGCGTCCGCCGGGCCGGCGCCGGTCAGACCTCCTCGCCTCCCAGTTGGGGAGCTCCTCTCCCCGGCTGCCGCGCTTTGACAAGCGTGGGCACCAACATGCACACACACACACACGCACACACGACGACACGTGGCATTGAAACCTGCCTGGACGCGCTTGGCGGGAGGCGTTACGGCAGCACTGAACGGGCCCAAAATGACCGCCACTTTGAACGAAGCCCCGGCGTCCGTTGCATCCGCGCCGGCTATACCGCGCGTCGTAGGCGAAACGTAACAGACCGCCCTGCCGGGAGAAGGAGATCCCGATGGTCAGGGGACTGCATCCGCTGTCCGGAGGGATATCGCTCGATGATGCTCGTAATCGAAACCGGTCGTCCCCCGACGTTGCTTGAGCGCAGCGCACAGAGAAGGCCTCGTTCTCAGGTTCAGGATCACACAGGACACTGCTAAGTGACTTCGGGAGAGTTGCCATTTTTGTGCTCGTTCCCAGCAAGCGTTAGAACTACTCCGAAACGCAACAGCTCAGTCAGCAAGCACGAGACAACCCTTACTAAGCTCTGCCAGGCTCTTTCCCCTTTTATACTACTGCCTAGTTCCTTACAGTAGTCAAGCAGCACTCAGAACGCGTCCAAAAATTGGAAAATTGCACTAGAAAGCACATCATCACTTTGAAACACTAACAAAAGCAATATGTTAAAAATCCTGCCTCAGGAAGAAAACATCAGTAACAAACAACTTTGAGGCGGATTCCTACGTTAGGGGCTTCGACTTAAGCCATCGGCGTTACCGTTGAGACTCCCCTTTTTGTAACGCACCTCAAAGGAATATTGTTGCAAAGCGAGGCTCCAGCGCAGGAGGCGGCCATTTTTGGGAGAGATGGTCTGCAGCCATTGGAGAGGGCAGTGATCCGTCTCAATGATAAACCTCGAGCCGGCTAGGTAGCATGACAATTTCTGAACGGCCCACACGAGACACGCACACTCTTTCTCGGTGGCGCTGTACGCCTGCTCACGACAGGTCAGCTTACGGCTAGCATAAAGAACGGGGTGTTCCACTTCTCCATTTTCCCGTTGGCACAGTACAACGCCCATGCCTCGCTCACTAGCATCGCACTGAACAACGAACCCTTTTGTGTAGTCTGGCGATCGTAGCACAGGCTGGCTTGTTAGGGCGCTCTTTAGGGCGCTAAAAGCTCTTTCCTTTGTCTCGCCCCAGACGACTGTTTGGGGCTCTGTTTTTCTTAGAGCATCCGTCAGGGGAGCCGCGATATAGGAGTACCTGGGGATGTACCTCTGATAGTAGCTGGCGACACCTAAGGACGACCGAATATCGGTCTTCGTGCGCGGTTGCGGGAAGTGTCGCACAGCGGACACCTTTATTTCAGAGGGGCGGCGACGACCCTGTCCAATCACGTGACCGAGGTAGACAACCTCGGCCTGTGCTAATTGGCACTTGGGAGCCTTGACTGTCAAGCCCGCTTCGCGCAGGCGGGTTAGCACTGCCCGCAAGTGTGCCATATGCTCAGACCAGGATGCAGAGAATATCGCTACGTCGTCTAAATACGGTAAAGCGAATTCTTCCTGTCCCCGCAACACTTTGTCCATGAGGCTTGAAAAGCAGTATGGCGCGTTCTTCAAACCGAAACTCAAAACTTTAGGACGGAATGTTCCCATTGGTGCAATGAACGCCGCATACCTACTAGCCTCTTCTGTAAGTGGAACCTGCCAATAACCCCTGACAAGATCTAGGGTGGAAATAAACTGAGCGCTACTAACTTTCTCAAGGCGCTCCTCGATGTTACGGATCGGATAAATTTGATCCTTAGTGATAGAATTAAGCCCGCGGTAGTCGACGCAAGGACGAGGTTCCTTGCCCGGTACCTCAACTAAAATCAAAGGGGAGGTATAATCACTCTCACCCGCCTCAATAACACCGAGCTGTAACATTTTCTATACCTCAGCCTTCATAATATCGCGCTGGCGGGGTGACACCCGGTACGCCTTGGATCGTACTGACTCTGGGGAGGTAAGTTCTATATCATGAGTAAGGACAGAAGTCCTACCAGGCCTCTCAGAGAACTGACCTTGAAGCTCTTGTAAGAGTTGGTGTAGTTCGGTTTTCTGCTCAGACGACAGCGGTGCTTTAATGATTAAGTCACTAATGACCTGATCAGTGTCTTCCCTGTTCGTCACTGAGCCTAGTCCCGGAAGCTCGACCGGAAGCTCTTCGGGAACGTTTACCATCATACACACCACTGCTTCCCGTTGTCTATAGGGTTTGAGCAGATTACAGTGGTAAACTTGCTGTGGTTTCCGTTTTCCTGGCAGACTCACCACGTAGTTAACATCCGACAGTTTTTGAACAATCCGTGCTGGGCCCTCCCACTGCACGTCGAGTTTGTTTTTTAGCGATGTGCGCAATATCATTACCTCATCGCCCACCTCAAAACGACGGGCCCTGGCTGTCCGATCATAATAAACCTTGGCCCTCTGCTGGGCCTTTGCCATTGCTTCACCTGACAACTCCTGTGCCCTTCTTAAGCGTTCGAGGAGACTAAGCACGTACTCGACCACGACTGGGTCGTCGCCCCTGCCTTCCCACGAGTCTCGAAGCATGCGAAGCGAAGACCGCAGCGAGCGACCGTACACCAGCTCAGCTGGCGAAAACCCCGTAGCCGCATGCGGCGCGGTCCTTAATGCAAACATCACCCCAGGCAGACACAGCTCCCAATCACTTTGTTGCTCAAAACACAATGCTCTCAACACGCGCTTCATGACGGATTGGAGATTCTCAACGGAATTCGACTGTGGGTGGTACACTGAGCTGTGTAACAGCTTTACCCCACACCTTTCGAGAAAGGCTGTCGTCAAAGCGCTAGTAAACACTGTGCCCTGATCTGACTGGATTTCCGCAGGAAAACCAACTCGCGCAAAAATGGACAGTAGTGCATTGACTATCTCAACTGAGCTGAGTTCTTTAAGCGGCACTGCTTCAGGGAACTTTGTCGCTGGGCAGATCACAGTCAAAATGTGTCTGCACCCCGTGGCTGTTACCGGCAGAGGTACCACTGTATCCATAACGAGCCGTCTAAAAGGCTCCGTAATGATAGGTACCAACTTCAACGGCACCCTCGATTTGTCCCCTGGTTTGCCAATCCGCTGACAGGTGTCACATGTCCTCACAAAGTGTTCTACGTCACGAAAACACCCTGGCCAATAGTACTCTTGCAAGAGACGGTCCTTAGTCTTCTTAACTCCTAGGTGTCCGGACCACGAACCGCCATGCGACAAGCGCAACAGATCCTGACGGTAGCACTGAGGCACGATCAGCTGATCGAACTCGACTCCCCTGCGGTCTAGATACTTCCGGTACAAGACCCCACCTCTTTCCACAAAACGAGCATTTTTCTTGGCGATACCTTCCTTGACATTGCAGCGCATGTTTTCTAGGCTGCCATCCTTTTTTGCTCGGCTATCAAAGCCGACCGGCTGACTTTTAGGAACCTATTAAGTCCATCGGACGTAGGCGCGATGAGCAAATCTGCAGATAGCTCTTCTAACTTTCCCGTGTCGGGCGTTTCCTCTCCAGTACCTGGTGCCTTCAACGCTACAGGCTCAATTTTATTCAGTTCGGCCGTGCTCTGAATATCAGCTTGCTG
Source organism: Amblyomma americanum (assembly GCA_030143305.2). Lineage (NCBI taxonomy): Eukaryota > Metazoa > Arthropoda > Arachnida > Ixodida > Ixodidae > Amblyomma > Amblyomma americanum. The sequence continues at coordinate 27,231 of JARKHS020004076.1, forward strand.
CGCCTCCGACCCTTTCTCATTGTTCGACAACGTCGGCCCCGCAACTACCGCCTTTGCAGCGAGCTCCCGAACTCTCGATCTGGTTAAGGCCTGAACGCTAGCCTCACCAAACAAAAGCCCCTTCTCGCGCAGGAGGTGATCAGACCTGTTCGAAAATAGGTACGGGTACTGGGGGGGGGGGGCAGCATAGATGACACTGCGGCCTCCGTCTCAATTGCTCCGAAAGGTCCTTCAATAAGCACTTTTGCTACGGCAGACACACGTTATGAGCTTCCACGGCTTGCTTGATCCATGCGCACTCGCCCGTGAACATATCGGGTTCTACGTAAGAGGGGTGAACTACATCCATTGTAGCTGCGGAATCACGAAGCACTCGGCACTCTTTCCCGTTCACGAGGAAGTCTCGCATGTAAGGCTCGAGAAGCTTCATGTTCTCGTCAGTGCTGCATAATGACAAAAACACGACTTTTGTTTTTGTTTGTGGACACTGCGCCGAAAAGTGACCCGGCTTCTGGCACGTATAACACACGCGCGCTTGCCTCGTCTCGATCCGCTTTCTGCGTTCGGCTTCGGCTGCCGCCGTCTCCTTATGTTCGGTCGGACTGCTTTCACTCGCATCCGCACTACGTGTGTCACCCCTTGCTCTCATGGGTGTGAACTTCGGCCTCTCAGACTTGGAGCCAAATTCACCCTTTTGACCATCCCTACCTCCGCGAGCCCGACGCGTCACAAACTCCTCGGCTAGCTCGGCGGCTTTAGCCACTGTACTAACGTGTGGCCTATTCAAGACCCAGTACCGCACGTTCTCAGGTAACCGACTATAAAACTGTTCCAGCCCGAAACACTGCAGAATTTTCTCGTGGTCACCAAACGCTTTCTCTTCTTTGAGCCACTCATGCATGTTTGACATAGGCCTGTAGGCAAACTCTGTATATGACTCACTTCTGCCTTTTTCATTTTCCCGAAACTTCCGACGGAACGCCTCCGCTGACAGCCTGTACGTTTTGAGCAGACTCGATTTCACTTGGTCGAAATCCTCTGCCTCCTCTTTCTTCAAGCGAGCGACTACGTCGGCCGCCTCGCCGGGTAACAAAGTAAGCAAGCGCTGTGGCCACGTTTCCCGAGAGAACCCCTGCTTCTCGCACGTTCGCTCAAAGTTAACCAGGAACAAACCAATGTCCTCTCCAAGCTTAAACGGCCGCATCAGGTCAGTCATATTGAACGATACTCGTTCTCCTGCACCGTGTGCCTGACTTCCATTACGAGCGCGTTCCATCTCTACCTCGAGACGCTTCATTTCCAAAGCGCGCTCTTCTTTCTCTTTATCTTTTAGTTCTTTACGTTCGCGCTCGTCTTTCTCTTTTTGCTCTTTACGTTCGCGCTCCTCTTTTTGCTCTTTCTCCTCAATGGTCTCAAGGCATTCCGACAGCTCGTCATCCTCAGCCTCCAACTCAAGAATAGCCCTTAGCAGTTCTGGTTTTCTGAGTTTGAGACATCCAGACCCAACTCTCTTGCTAGCTCCAGCAATTTCGGTTTGCGCAACGACTTCAAATCCATGGCTGCTCCGAATGCTGCTTTCTCTACTGCCTACTATTCTCTTGCCGCAAACTAACCCGGCAGCAACGACAACACAATTACCAGCTCTGTTTCTGACACTAACAAAAGCCTGGCAAAACTCAGAAGAAGAAAGTCCCGCACTCACCAAACCTCGCAGCCAAGAATTCAGCGCAGTCGTTCCGCTGCAGGCAACCAGTCATCACACAGGGCTCGTTGCACTGCTCCCGGATGGTCGTTGTGCTGCTCAGCATACAGTTGACCGCATATCTTCGCTGCTGGCCTCCGTTGTCGCAATCCCACCGCTGGCAACCAGTTGTTGCAAATGGGTTGCAAGCCCCAAGGGTAGCGTTGGCCTGGCGGCCTGGGGCACAGCTGGAAACATCCGAAGGTCCCGGCAAAGGATGAGTCGACTGGCAACAGAACAACTTGTTTATTCTGGCATCGCAAAAGAGCAGCCGGTCAGGGCGACCACGTTACTCGCAGGAAGAAATTGAAGTCTCCCTTTGGCATCCTAGGCAGCTGCCTTTTATACCCTCGGAGTCGAGGGCAAGAAGGAACGGCACGGGATGAGGCGCCCGATACGGCGACGCTCGGACATGTTCAGACGTGACGTGCGCGTCCGCCGGGCCGGCGCCGGTCAGACCTCCTCGCCTCCCAGTTGGGGAGCTCCTCTCCCCGGCTGCCCCGCTTTGACAAGCGTGGGCACCAACATGCACACACACACACACGCACACACGTCGACACGTGGCATTGAAACCTGCCTGGACGCGCTTGGCGGGAGGCGTTACGGCAGCACTGAACGGGCCCAAAATGACCGCCACTTTGAACGAAGCCCCGGCGTCCGTTGCATCCGCGCCGGCTATACCGCGCGTCGTAGGCGAAACGTAACAGGGGCCCGCAAAACTACCAACAAGGCACTAGGCGATTACTCCTGCAATAACAACACGAAAATAACATACTTTACTTCAAGAATAAGCAAACTGTAAAAAGTAATAAGACCATAAACTGAAGAAAGTACACACATTTTGTAGCAAAGTGTTTCACAAAGTGTCGACCAGAATTACAAAGGAAAATCATAGAATGCTTTAAAAGACATGATTTTAAGTCGTTCATTACAAATAATAAAATACTCTCATAGGTACCGTAAAATGATATTTCAGCAGCAAACCTAACGGTTGTATGTGAAAGAAAACGCAAGACTGCATTAACGCAGTCTAGCAACTTGCATCACATAGTGATAGTTGATGAATTCAACATGAATTTTTGGTCACTGACCAAGTCAGAAATGCTAGTTTGAACTAAAGTTTATGTTGCGGTAAGGGACCAAATATTCTTTCTACTAAGCCAATATGCGACCAGACGCCATTATTTCAAACATTGAAAACAGATAATGAATGCACGTCTGCACAGTAGATGCCACTCGAAGAGCAGCCTGCAGCAATGTGCTTAACAAAGGCTGATATAAATAGTTTGACTTAGTCTTGCTGACGTGTTTATTATTATTAAAAAGTGCAGACACAAAATTTTTCGCTGCCCATTTTTTGGCCTTGAAATAAGCCTACAGGCCTAGTATTCACGAAAATGACCTGGAAACACTAGTGACAATTGTGAAAAATGACTGCTGGATTAGCATTGCTAAGCACAAAGTATTGTGCGAAAGAACGGTTGTTTCCGGTGGGCACTACTTCCGCATACATCAAAGCTCGATTTAAGCGTCCTCTGACACAGAGAACCCAGTTTTGCGCCTTTCCTCAAAATCAACGAAGTCTAAACTTTGCGTTGGTTTTGAGAGAGTGAAAGGCGCATAGTGTTCACGCCGCAGATGGAAGCTAATGAATATGACGCTCTGCAATGAGTAGCATGAGAGTCTGCTGCAGTTTAACAGGACCATGTTCGGCTGTCTGGAGGATTTTTACCTTCCCCACACCCTTCGAGTTTGTGGAAAGGTTACTTCTATCGCCGTAGAACACTGCAGAGTTTCATAAATGGAGGGGATGCGTAATTTGAAGAGAGACGTTGCCTTGACTCGCGCTGATGGTGTCACTCTCAAGGACATGCGTCATCTTTTTGACGGTTTGGGGTCTGCACTGCCTGGTTTTAGTTCCAGGGAGGCCACCCTTGTGTCTCGTGGCCAGAAGGTTGGGCATATACGCCGTCACCGCCGTACTCCTCTTTGCATTGACTGTCGGCGTTTTGGTCATACTACAGAGGAATGTATCATGTCGTATGCAGATAAACTCCGCCGTGGCATCCTTGACAAGGACGACGCATTACGGAGCATTTGAAGGATGTCACAAGAGGTTTTGGATGCTGCTGGTAACATGGTATTCATTGTACCTATTGAATCAGCGACTACTGGTCCGCGGCTGATGCCGTTCCTGTGGTGCAGAGTGAGCCTTCCCAGCCTTCTCGGACGGGTCAGCTGTCTGAAGATGTCAATCATCAATTCCTGGCGAGCACACACACCGGAAATGAATAGCGTCCATGATGACACTCTTGGTGCGCGGATCTTCGCTCTGCGCGAGGCGGGGGAAGTAAAGGTGGTTGTGCGGCTGCGGCGTCCATTTCCTGCACTGCTGTAATTCGTGATGCCACGCCAGATGTGCCATAGAGGCAGCTCATTGGAAGCCTGGCAGTTCACTTCGTGAGGGCAACCGTAGCGTGGATGTGTGAAGTCCAAGTGCGACTTCGAAGCGCGGTGTGTCACCGAGTTCGGCCGCATCCAAGGACACACCGTCGCTACTAAGCACAAGTCCCGCCGGAGGAAGTCGAAGAGCAAGAAATATGCTCGGCGCTCCTTATTGAGGAGAAATGCTGCCAGCTCTAGGAAGGAGTCACCTTCTGGATTGGCGCCAGACGTCGCAGAAGCTTGACATAAATATACTTGACCACCATGGCATCGTTCAGGATGTGCACGTCCTCGGAAAGGTGCGCTTTAGCGACCACAGAGTGGAAGGTCTCGAATTAAGCTTTGACTTGAAGGGGAACAGAAGAAGCTAGTGAAGGGGAAGTTCATTAACGAGCTAGCGGTAAGAGGGAAAATAAAAGAAGTCAGGGTATCGCTGCCGAACAGACATTCAGCTCTAACTGAGGAAGACGACCTTAATATTGAAGCGGGAAGACGACGAAGAGACTGAGCGAGTGAACGGGTGGAAAAGATGCTCGCAAAATACATCCTCGAGCCCTGGTCAAGCCCTTGGGCTTCACCAGTTGTCCTGGTAAAAAAGAAGGACGGCAGCTAGCGCTTCTGCGTTGATTACCGGTAATTAAACCGCATCACAAAAAAGGACGTATATCCTCTCCCGAGGATCGATGATGCATTAGATTGCCTCCAAGGCGCCAAATATTTCTCTTCAATTGATCTTCGACCGGGGTACTGGCAAATTGCCGTTGATGAAAAGGACCGCGAAAAGACGGCCTTCGTGACGCCTGATGGCTTATACCAATTTAAAGTCATGCCATTCGGACTCTGTAACGCGCCGGCTACCTTTAAACGTGTGATGGACTCCCTTCTTTGCGGCTTTAAGTGGTCGACCTGCCTCTGCTACCTTGAAGATCTTGTGGTTTTCTCGCCTACTTTTGCCACGCACCTCGAACGCCTCTCCAGTATTCTGACAGTGGTCCGTAACGCCGGACTCCAGCTGAACTCATCGAAATGCAAATTCGGTCGCCGCCAACTCACTATTCTCGGACACCTGGTTGATGCTTCTGGTGTCCGCCCAGATCCAGTCAAAATTCAAGCCGTCAAAGACTTTCCTCTTCCAAGGTCGTCGAAAGATGTGCGCAGCTTTGTCGGCTTGTGCTCGTATTTTTGCCGTTTTATCAAAGGTTTCGCCGGCATCGCTCGCCCCCTCAACGACCTTCCTAAGAACGACACCCCCTTTAACTGGGGCCCTGCTCAAGAGCAATCAATTTCCTCCCTCGTTCGATTGCTAACCTCTCCGCCCATCTTAGCCCATTTTGACCCGTCGTCTCCCACAGAGGTTCGCACCGATGCCTCCAGATATGGGATCGGTGCCGTGCTAGCCCAACGTCAACAGAGACAAGATCGCGTCATCGCTATGCCAGCCGCCTACTTTCCGCCGCAGAGAAAAATTACTCCATTACTGAGCGCGAGTGTCTCGCCCTTGCCTGGGCTTTAGCTAAATTCCGCCCGTACCTGTTCGGCCGCTCATTCGCTGTTGTCACTGATCACCACGCTCTCTGTTGGCTGTCTTCACTAAAAGATCCCACCGGTCGCCTTGGTCGCTGGGCTTTGCGCCTCCAAGAATATTCATACTCTGTAGTGTACAAGTCCGGTCGTCGCCACCAGGACGCTGACTGTTTATCCCGGTACCCTGTGGAACCACCTGACCTAGAAGACGCTGAGACCCTGCCCTGCCTCTTAGCTATCACTGCTCTCACCGATATCGCCAACGAACAGCGCCACAATTCATCTTTACGCCCTGTCTTTGATGGCCTCCGCTCTGCAAACCGATCTCCGTCTCTGCAACTTTGTGCTCCAGAATGGCATTTTATATCGCCGCAATCTATGCTCCGATGGTCCTCCATTGCTGCTCGTCATACCCCAGCATCTACGCTCTTCTGTCTTTGAAGAATTGCACGATCTGCCGACAGTCCGGCCATCTTGGCGTGTCCCGCACGTACGCTCGAGTGCGGCACCGCTTCTTTTGGCCTGGCCTGTATCGTTCCGTCAAGCGTTACGTTGCCGCTTGTGACCTAGTGTCAACGTCGGAAAAGGCCCTCCACTTTGCCTGCCGGTCTCCTACAACCCATCGACGTACCTCCGGAACCTTTTCACCGTGTTGGCCTCGACCTTTTTGGCCCTTTTCCCACGTCCCTCTCCGGCAACAAGTGGATCGCTGTCGCAACTGATTATACGACTCGGTACGCCATCACGCGTGCTTTGCCTACTAGCTGCGCTACCGATGTCGCCAATTTTCTTCTCCAAAACGTCATTCTTCACCATGGCGCCCCTCGTCAACTGCTCACCGACCGTGGTCGTTATTTTCTGTCCCGAGTGATTAATGACATTCTTCGTTCGTGTGCCACGCAGCACCAGCTCGCGACAGCTTACCATCCACAAACCAACTGGCTTACGGAACGGTTCAACCGCACGCTGACCGGCATGTTAGCAATGTACGTCTCGCCAGATCACCGAGATGGGACGTTGCCTTGCCTTATGTGACTTTTGCGTATAACTCTTCACGGCATGACACAACCGGCTATTCCCCTTTCTACCTTTTGTTTGGTCGGCACCCCATCTTGCCTTTGGACACACTCATGCCGTCTTCTTCAGTCGCCACCACTGCTTACGCTCAGGACGCCATCGCCCAGGCCTCACTGGCGCGCCTATAGTCGGCTCTGTGCCTCACAAGCTTCCCAGAAGTCCGCCTACGACCGCCATCACCGGGCGGTCGAATATGAACCCGGATCACTCGTCCACCTCTGGACGCCGTCACGCAGCGTCGGTCTCTCCGAGAAGCTCCTTTCTCACTACCGGGGCCCGTACCGTGTGGTGCGCCGTGTCACCGACGTGAACTATGAATTTGCACCCCTTGCGTGCTCGCCATCGTCCTCCGGCCCCTCCACCGACGTCGTCCATGTCTGCCGCCTAAAACCTTATCACGACGTTCATACGTCGCCACTCTAACGCCGAGACGACGTCTCATCAGCCGGGGGTCCTGAAGCGGGAAGACGACGACGAGACTGAGCGAGTGAACGGGTGGACGAAGACGAAGACGACAACGAAGTTCTGACTGTGTTCTGAGTGCCGCTCGTTGCTGTTCCTTCGCTGGTGTACATAGCTGTAAATATATTCTTTCCCGCAACAATATTCATATAATGAACGACAATCTGACAACTATCATTAAGGACTGCCCAGCAGAAGTAAGTGGAAGGACGGTTTGACAGGATACCGGCAAGCTATCTCAAGAGATGAAAGATCTGATTAAAAAACGCAAAAGCAAGAGGGCGTCTAACCTTAGAGACAGAGTAGAAGTAGCAAAGCTATCAAAGTTAATAAATAAGCGCAAAGGGGAGGGGGGGGGGGGTAGCCGACATAAGGACGTTTAATATGGAGAGAATCGAACATACCCTAAAGAACGGAGGTAGCCTGAAAGCGGGGAAGAGAAAACTAGGCATAGGCTATCTTCAGATGTATGCGTTAAGACACACAGAGCGCAATGCCATTAGCAGTGTCGTTTTTATAGTTTAATTAGCTGTACACTTCTAGAAAAGAAATTCCATGGACTTGAAAAATTGCAGGTCGATTAGCTTACTGTCCGTTGCCAACAAGGTATTTACTAAGGTAATCGTTCATAGAATCAGAGAAACCTTAGACTTTAAACAACCAAATGATCAGGAAGGCTTTTGTAGCGAATATTCTATAATGCATCATATTCACACTATCAATCATGTGATAGAGAAATGCGCAGAATTTAACCAAACCTTATTTATAGCCTTCATTGATTACGGGAAAGCATTTGACTTAGTGGAAACCTCTGCAGTCATACAGGCATTGTGGAATCAAGGTGTAGAAGAGCCGTATGTCAAAATACTGGAAGATATATAAAGCAACTGCATAGCTACCACAGTCCTCTCTAAATACCGTAATAAATTTCCAATCAAGAAGGGTGTCAGACAAGGAGACACGATCTCGTCAATGCTGTTCACCTCCAGTTTGCAGGAAGTAATCCAAGGCCTGAATTGGGAACAGCTCGGGATAGTGTTGCTCAAATGTTTTAGGGAATTCCCCAAGGTGTTGAAAATTTTTAATAAGGGAGCAATTGCTCCATTATTACAAATCTACTCCTCCTTGGGGGATTCTCCTAAAACATTTGACTAAAACTGCTCCCACTTCGAGTTATTGATCAATTCGCTCTCGCCCTACCATAAGCTTGCCGTCCTGTTTACCTCAGTTGATAGAGTGACTGCTCCGGTGAAGCGGTGGTCCCGGGTTCCAACGCCGGACCAGGGCGAATTTTTCGTTCACTACGAAGTTTCTAAGAAAACTGTATACCTTTCTGTTGTAGCAGTATGGCTGCTCTTGGGTGGATGCCAATGAGTAATTGCTCCCTTATTACAGTTCAGGATAACAATTGCTAGAATGTACCTAAATAATCTGCTATTCGCTGCTGATGTTGCTGTGCTGAGTTACTTAGGAGGTGAACTGCAAATCATGACCAATGAGTTAGACAGGCAGAGCAGAACGGGTGATCTAAAAATTAACATACAAGAAACTAATTAATGTTGAACAGTCTAGGAAGTGAACAGCAGTTCACAATTTGCAGCGAGGAGCTGGCAGTTGTAAAGGAATACGTATACTCAGGACAGGTAGTGACAGCTGATCTGCGTCATAAGAGGGGAAACAACTGGAAGGATAAGAATGAGGTGGAGCGCATACGGCTGGTTCTCACAGATCTTGCATTCAGTTTACCAATATACCTCAAGAGAAAAGTGTACAACAGCCGTATCTTACCGATACTTAGCTACGCGGAGGCTAACGAAAGGGGTTCAGCTTGAGTTAAGGACAACGCAGCGAGCTATGGAAAGAAAAATAAGTGTAACGCTAAAAGACCGGAAGCGGCCAGAGTGGGTGAGAGAACAAACGCGGGTTAATGTGATCCTAGTCGAAATCAAGGGGAGGAATGAGGAATGAGGCTTGGGCAGGGCACGCAATGCGTAGGCAAGATAACCGCTGGTCTTTAAGGGTAACGGAGCGCATTCCTCGAGAAGGCAAGCGTAGCAGGAGAGAAACATAGGAGAGGCGTTTTCCCTGAAGTGGGTGTAGTCAGGCTGATGGTGGTGATGATGGTCACTATGGCGAACGTCCAACAGTTGGTCACCGGAACACTAAATATCTCTGGGCCCTCTGTCTAAGCAGAAACAGGTAGAGTTTCGCTGATTGCTTTTCTGCAGAAGGCTAGACATAGTGGTTGTTCAAGAGGTTAGGACAGTGAATTGGATACAGAGGTAGCACTTTGTCGTTTCTTAATTACAGATTACAGTATCTGTGTGTCGAGCTCAGTGATCGTTTCGACGGGTTGCTTTCTGTTCTTCAAAAAGTCTCTATTTCTGAGTTTATGTGCCAGGGTGGCACAGAAGAGCCACTGATATGTTGCGACTTTCGGCTGCACGGCGAATAGTGGAGGTTCATTTACGTATATGCTTCTAATTATCGGTTGGAACGAGCAGTTTTCTTTCCGGCTTTGGTAACTATTCTAGACTGTGGTTAGTATGTGGTACAGCATGGGTTTAAGCCACCCAGGCGACCGTACATGGGTGATCCAAGCGACCGTACAGTGCCTAGCGGAAACGCCTTAAGAACCATGTTATTTTCTCGGCTGTAATTGAAAGCGCAGGCTTAATTGATGCTGGTTTGTCATCCACTTTTATATATAATAGAGGGACCTCACATTCAAGTCTGGGTCAGATTTACATTTCCAGAGGCTTCCTGAAAAAGATTATTTTTTGTGACGGCATCCCTGTTAATATTTCTGATCTTCCGTGGTCATTGCGTGCACTGGTAAATGTTTACGCCGCACGTTTGAGCAGCATTGGGCACTATGGATGCTTAATTTTTCTTTGCTAAAAGATGAAGACTTCAACGAGCAAGTCAGGACAGCTTTACAGTCTTGCTTGACTATGAGAGTCCGATTAGTTGTGGCTTGGGAGATGTTTAAGCAAGAAGTTTGTTTCTTAGCTATAGAAATCATCTCCACGACGTCCTATTTAAGCACGATGGGTAGAAACTTTAATGCGAGGGTGCAGCGTTATACAGTGAGGAAATCGCTCCTCTAAACCCACCTTGAAAGGTTCGATGCAGAACGATTTCGGGAGGCCCGTGTACAATCCCGCAGCAATCGTGTTTTGCACTCTGAGGGGCCAACTAGAGGGCTCTGCTTGATTAACATTCACGTGGCTGCCAAGTTTGTCCCTGAGGTCTGCAGCGGTGGTTGCTTGGTCAGAAGTACATATGCAATATTTATTGAATTTGTAAATCACTACGCCTCTCTTTTTGCTGCCTCTCCAAGCACGGTTGGTGACGTTGATAAAACGCGCAGGCTATCTATGATTAATCCACATTGCGTTGGTTGAATTGAAGAATGCAGTTGATCGATTATGGCTTTCAAAAACCTTGAGACCTTACGGCCTTTTAGGGGACCTTCACAAGAATCTGTCTCGGTTTTATCCCCTGTCGTCCTCTAAATTTTTGAGACCAGTATTGATTGTAAAATTTTCGCAGCCAAAACCATATTGTCTTGATGCCAAAAAACTGATGATAAAGAAAAACTGCGATTTGTAGATGGCTAGAGGCCTATAACATTTTCTAATATTGATTATGAGAGTTTCGCTAAAGTACTCCAAATCGGCTACAGCTTACAATGTCTACTCTGATTGGACCTCTTCAACCTTTAGGTTTGAGGGGACGGTCAGTACATTTCTTGGTATGGCGTTGCGCACACGACGAGACGAACACAGGAAAGAGTACGACGACAGACAGAGCGCAAAACATCAGTAAATTCTAATCTGCATGTTGCACGCATGGTGTTGCAGAATGGAAGTGACACTCATGAACAACTGCTGCTGCTGCAGATTGTCCTGGCAAATGCGTTAGATCAGCCCGCTATTAATTTTATTTTTTATTTTTCAAAACACGTCAATATTGCTTTTCTTTTTTTTTTCTGGCATACGCCTTTGTTGTTTTGCAACCTTGATTTTGAATGGATGTCGCTCACAGGCAGTCAGCATACAGTCCTATATGAGACAAGGTTTCCCACTGTCTCTCCTCCTATTCGCATTATACTTGGAGTCACTTTGTGTAAGTGTTACAAACAGTTCAGCCGTCAGTGGTTTCTCTATTATGCTTCACGAACTGAACGTATTAGGTTATGCAGATGACCTCACGTTTTTGTGCGCTGATAAGCAACCATCGATGATGCTATTCATTTAATAAAGGGCTTTAGTTCAGTGTCGGGAGCTCACATTAATCGTTCTAAGAGTTCTAGTCTCTGGTATAGAATGTGAAAATTCACACCTGCTGAATATGCTGGTATGCATTAGACACGTGGGCCATCCAAACATCTTGGCGTCCCTTTCGGTGCGTTTAAGCATAGTGCACGTTGCTAAAAAGACGCGTGTAAGCTCTTCAGCGCCGTGATCAACCTTTTGCCCCTCATGGTCTCTGATTTTTTTGGCAGATCGACCGCATGTAATCTCTTTCTTGCTACTAAAATTTATCACATCGTCTAAATTATTCATTACAGGAGACTTTAAATGCAGCGTTTTCACAGGATTTTCGGCACTTCTGTGTGGTATTCGTCTTTTGAATCTATTAGACGTAATAACGTTATCCGGCCTCTAATTTCTGGCGGCCTTGGTTTAGTTGACTTGTACGTTTGGCGAATGGTTTTGGCGTTTCATGTTTTTTCGTGACGCTACATACCCAATAGAACGGGCATTCTAGTAAGATACTTTTGTTCATAGTTAAGCGAACGTCACTGTGTCTTCTAATGTTCCTGCTCGCCTTTGTTTGTGGTGCTTCATGCATGAGTTGTATATGGCAGTTCGCTTCCTCCTTGTTCCCATCTCCCCTGAGTTCCTGTTTTTAGTGTCGAGGAAACCGTTCCCTGCGCCCATGTATTGTTATGCGTATTTTGGTTTACAGGAACTCGGCGTACACAGAAGAGTGACTAAAACACCCCCCTCGCTGTGCACAAATACGTTTTTCTATAAGCTACGCAGCGGGACATTCCCCGTTAAACTTGGTTACAAAATAGGGCATTTTTGAGTCCACAGTAAACTGCCACCTTTCTGACGGTCAGGAGTGATTGAGCATTGTTTCTTTGTCTGTGAACCTGTAATCAACTTTTGAGATATTTTTTCTAACCCACATTAGAAAAAAACTTAAATTGACACCACATTCCTCTATTCTCTGTTCCTGTCGTCCTCCAATCTACCTGGCATACTTTATTTCAGCTACCCCAGCTCAGGTGCTTTGGTATAGATGGCTGATGCTGGGGCTAGCAAAAATCTTATCCTTCCTTTTTATTATTATTTTAATAAACCACTACTGCAACTACACTACATTCTATGCGGGATCTATCTGCACTGCCATTTCGTGTTGAATCTTTAGACATGTTCTTTCTGACTGAAATCCACTGTGTCGGAAAAACACGCAAGATGATCCCACATTGCGAACCAAATTTGGAACAAATGAGTAACTTTCTATGCTGATAGGAGAATTACATTTCTTTTCAGCTACGTTATATAGTCAGTGAATAATTGCAATTTACACCCTCGCAAGTCATCCCCAAGGCGGTAAATAATTAACAAGGAAGTGCGCAAGGATTGTACCTGCGTGCTCGCAAAGCTTGGTGCTGCGAAATGAACCCCCAGACCTTTGTTTAGTACTTCTGAAATGAATGTTAGACTCTACCATGCTGATTAATATAAAACGCTTCTTATAAAATTAGCATTTCAAAACTACTCCAAGTGCACACATAAAATCAGGCATCCTATTTTACTCTCCGGCTTCTCAGGATTTATGCACAAAAAATCAGCGCACTCTTAATCGTTACGATGCTGTTCTGGCTTAGGACACCTGCGTAGTACACAATGCGCCGGGGCCATCACAAGGCGGATTTGCTTTATTATTCGTCGACAACACTAAAAATGTCGTTTTATATATTCTATGCTGCCACAAAGTAGATCAAGGATCATTTTAAAAAAAAATTAAACTGAGAAATCTAAAGCTTTGACCTAATTGGGCATTTTATTTGCAGCTTCCACCTAAATAATAAAATGTTTTGATCACGGGAATCGCAACCTTCACTGCGGTCAATAACAAACCCAAGTGCTAACAAGATTTCAGGAATGTTTTGTAAAAAAAATTATTTAAAGATAATACTTTATATACGGTGACCGTACCTTCCTAAATGAAAACTGGACATCGTTGAACAAGTTAAGTGTGATGAACCAATTGGCAGAGCCATCTGGCGCCGCCGTCTGTGCCGCATGTTCGTCGTTGTGCGCGAAATCAACCACACCTTTGATGGGTGCCTCCCGCGCTGCGTAGCTGCCTCCTCAGGTCCCAAAACAGGATCGAACGTACAGACTGGGTAGTCGTCTATGTCTAGCGGTTGTTCTCTTGGTTTTGATCACCGTAAGACAGTCCTGAGCCCGTGGTGCCTTTTAACTCCTCGGAGATAATTTGCAGTATGAGTATAGCGAGAGTTATAACTAGAATGCTTTTTGAGGTACCTAGCAACATCCTAGCAAAGAGAGGGAATAAGCATCTCCAAATAGAACTAAACTGCATCGAACTTCAGAGAAAATGTATCAGCGGAAAACTTCAAGGAAACATCGCAACACAATCCCGTTTGTGCATTTTGCGCATATTCAAACACCACAGCTACGGGCACAAATTGAAACATATGAAACCTTACTAAGCCGGCATAGAGCCATAGTGTCTAGACCATCTAGACCACTGTGATAAGCTCACCCTATACAAGGCTTCTGTGGACCTCTCCTCCTTTCACCTCTTTATAATTCTATTCTCTCTCTCTCTAAGGCTTCTGTGACGGAAAGAATATATTGCACTTTTTAACTCTATATATGACGAAAGCGTATCCCCTACGCCCGCTCCGCCAAGGGCCAAAAATGGCGTTACTAGGGTACTAATAGTAAGTGTGCCTATACCAGTGGCCCAGATTTCGGTTAAAGTAAACACGAAATAAAGCTTACCAGATCGTACTGCTTCCTGATATACTCTCCATCAAGCAGGGTTTTTGAAGCCCCCATATGGTACTCCAGTTCTCCTATCTGCATTGAAATGTTGATGTTTCGTGAAACCGTAGGATAACAAGGAATCTCTTCAAGCAACGTGCATTCTTAGCTCAAAGCGCAGAACATTGCTTACTGACCAGTGATGTATCAAAAATGAACATATGTACAAAATGGGAAGGAATGCAAACGATGCGGTGGAAGCACTCTAGCAGCAGCTCGCGCGGCACAAGTTTAGCTATCGGTTTCCCAACATATACACGTGGTGGAAGATAAGAAAGTGCAGAGCGCGAACACCATTAATTATTATCGCAATACATAAGTAATCTTTCGGAGGTTATTTATTACAATATGCACATTTTTCAACTAAAACTACACATGATTCCAGCCACACACGATGCGCATAAGAAAGGATAAAAGTAATCCCACCATTCAGATGCGCAAGCTAGTTCCGCTTTTTTGCGAGCTATCGAAACTATTGCAAATTCCAAAGTAAAAAAAAAGAAATGGCAGCTTCTAGCCCCGAGCAGCACCACGACTTAAACAAGATGTTGCATC